>JNHY02000065.1:0-68597 GCA_001691755.2 Amanita polypyramis BW_CC | reverse complement strand
GTTTAAGTGTTCGCTTTTCATGTATATATGTTCTTCTATATTATATAGTGTATTTCCAACAACATGTATAATGTGCAGTAATATAACTAGTGTAATCAATAGGGATTGATCCTATTATGCTAATAATGATTACTACATGTTATGCAAACATTTATTTATAGTTTGTGACTAAACAGCATCTTGTGCTGTTCATCAAAACAATGGCATGACATTTTAGAGATTTTTCCCATGCTTTATATAAGCACATTGATATGTTGAAATGAGTGCTGCTATAGTTATAGCTGCACAACACTTCAACAAAGTGTTTGCTTTATTAATTACTTAATTGTATACATTGTTTAGGGTGTATACATGTGTATTTCCAACAGTGACAATGATAAGAGATGGCAGTACCATGCAGTGATGTGAAACATAAATGCTAAATATGATAAATTTATAATGCCATATATGGCAAGTGTTTTAGTACCAGATAAAAACCAATATATTCATTTCTGTATTTCCAGTGCTATAAATCATTTGAGTATGGTAAAATTTTTATCCAACAAGTGTAAAGAAACCTGCCAGATGGTAAAAAAAAACTTGCAAGTAATCAACAATAATTGTATTGCTAAGCTGCTAGTTCACACAGTTGCAAAATTTCGACTAAAATTCAGCTCTAACCTACATGTAAACGACAAAATGTGACTTTACGGTGCGCATTAGCATTTCCACATCCACGATGATAATTTCAGCGCGAGAAAAACTACCTTCTCACGGCTCCTATTACTATGACCCGAAGTATATGCGAAGTAACCAGCGAGTATTTGCGACTGTTTGTCATCTGGACATTTCAGATGACCACCAGACTACGCCATAGGCTTCTGGCAGAGGACGAGGATGCGGCAGCCCTAAAGCTCGGCCCAGGCACGTTTAGCGCATGATTAACAAGGGATTTCTTAATACCCATGTTATAGAATTCAACAACGCTGGTTGTTTGCTTATTTCAGAAGTCAAATATCTCTTGGAGAACAGAGACAAAGACGCACCAGACGCCGCGTGCGTACCGTTTCGGTCGTCTTGCATATCCCCATTGAAGGCATACGCAGAGTCTACAACAAGACACTTGAATATGTGAAGACCTTCGCCAAGTTCAATACCACTGATTCTGCCAGTGCCGTCCGAGAGTACGAAGATCATGCCAACTCAGTTCTCTTAAATTTTCGCCTCACCTGTTAACTTATAGGACACTACGTCGAGAACCGGCCCTGACTCAGTTTGAGACGGCTCAAATAGCAAATCTATGCCCTGCGGACTCTGAGGAAGCTAAAAGTATTGTTCCGAGGTACGTGATAACTTTTCCGTACGCGACTCGTACCTAAGCCCTATTACAAGTCTTGTGAAAATTGATGACGACCGTCTACAAGCCCTACTTGACGAGATACAGACAATGCGCAAATTTCAATCATAGCGATCCTCTCCCCTGTGAGAGTATAATTTTTTTCATGTACTTGTACCGTATATATGAACATGTTGGTTATCCCTCAGAATCATCCGATTCTTGTTTGTCATCCAACCTTTCCTCCTCGTCCTCTTCTTCTTGCAACCTTGCTTTTGCCTTACTGTCTCCGACTGGAAAGCCAGTTGTATTGAATTTTTTCTTCTCCCTAAAAGGATTATCCCTCTTGATTCCCTTCTGTATCACTGCCTCGTCAGGTATTATTCCTTTGGGATTGAAATAGAGCAGATCATCGCCGGAATAAGAGTCGATTGTTCGCATCCAAGCATCGAACCTGGGAGGGGCCAGAAGATTTCATATGATTCCCATGGACAAAAGGTCAGAAAACTCACAGTCCTGTTTGGTCCTCTACCTCTCGCATATTCTTGTAGATAAAATCGTCTTTAAACTTGATAATATGCTCCCTATGAAGATCAAAATCGATTGGTGGTCGATACGCTGGATCATCAGGATGAAGCTTTTCGTTGATGACAGCCATCCTTTCATTATAAGAGTCAAAAACTGGTTCTTCGAGTAAAAGTCCCAGAGATGGCATTTTTGGTATGAGCAAAACCCGCGGTCCATATAGCTATGCAGAAAAGTCAGTAGAATCCCCGACACTGCATTTGAACCTACTTTATCAATGACATGACTGGGTGTGCCAGTCTTACACGAAACCACCAGTGCGGTCATCATTTTTCGCTAATGTGCAGTTAGGTATATTGCTGGCCAGAACCGAAACAATTGACGCACAATCTATAGGTTTAGTATTAAAACTGCGGTCCCAAAATAGTGGATGGCTTCCGCATACCTGATGTAACATGAAACTCTGGCCATGAAATAACACACTGACCCATTCAGTCTCACCGTATACAACAGGATCAGCCACCTGGACACGCAATGTCAGTATCATCTTTATCTCATTGGAGCAGAGATTGTTTACCTCGATTTTCTTCATGTACCGCTGATTGCTTCGGTCTTTAAAATCGCGGTGGACAGTGAAATTATGGAAATTGTGAGTTCCTTCAAACTTTGCCGCCATCTCTCGCAGTCTCGCCATCTGCCTTGGATTCACACGCCAGGCACGTTTCCTTGCGAGATCCTCTTCCCGAGTGGCCGACTCGCGGCCTTCCCAGAACGCATAATCCAGACCATCAATTTCACGAGTCGAACTGCCGCCTTGTTGCCAGAGCGCGCGATCAAATCCGCTGTCAGGCCTCGGGGGTAATAAGATATAACTGGGGAAGTAGTACGTGTATTTCCGACTGTCACAGGCTCTGGAAGGGGCGTCAAATATGATCAATGGTGATAAACTTCAAGACGTACAGTCGTGCGTTAAATGAATTTTGTGCTCGAACCTGAGGAGCTTGAATGTACGTTGGTTAAGAAAGAGGGTGTGACACACATAGCCCCATAATCTAATTTCAGGAGGTAGTAACTCATTGACGCAGGCTACAAGGTCTGGTACATCCGGTATGGATGATATCATTTTCATGGACACAATGTTGCCAGCTGCATGCACACCGGCATCGGTACGGGCGGCGCGAGCAAGGCTGACCTATTATATAAATCCAATTATAACTATCCCGCATCCATGGCAGCAGGAACCCCAACTACCTTGATAGGGTCATCGGCATTGTCTTTAGAGACAGCGCCGGCAGTGACCAGCGACTTGAATAGGGCACCTTCAATTGTTTTAGGAACATCAGGCTGGCTAGTTCAACCATGATTGAGTCAGCGCAAAAAATCAAGATGGTTCAAGTGCGGACGACGAACAACTGCATTCCACTATAGCCCGTTCCACAGAACCCTATCAGAAGAGCACATTGGCGTTTTGGCAGGCGTGATGCTTTTGCTTCTGTAGCCCCCTCACCCCACTCCGCTGGTACTGTCTCATCATCCCGACGACTACTGCGCCGGCCTGCCTTGGCCGTCCCGCCTTCATTCTTTCTCCGCGTTCTACCGTTTTTCTTCTTTTGCTTCTGGACGGCGCGTGACGCACCGTCGTCAGCCTTTCCTGCCAGGAAACTACTTGGGCCATCCTCCGGTCGGGTTGGGTCGAGCATGACGACCTTGCTGGATCTCTCGCCTTCCAATTGATCTTCTGCCTTGTGCTTCATTTCTAGAGTGAAAATGCGCCTGCGAGCATAGTACTTGACTCGAATGAGATGTAATCGAAGTGCCGTAGAGCGAACACCCTGGAACGGTATATGATAGAATATAGTTCGAGAAGAAAGAGCTGACCAGAGCATGCGCATCACCGTTCAGCACGGTGCGAACAAAGTCTCCGTATTATCCATAATTACTTTAACCTACGCGTCCCTGGCAGTAAACTACGAAAACGTGGATCTAGACATAAATTGTAGGACTTCAACCCGCTTTGTCCATCCTGACCACAAAATCCTCGCAGGCGGTATAGCTTTCCACTAATTCCTCGTACACCTGGGTGGTCTTGTCATTCGGGACTGCCACACATTGCAAACCAATCACTTGTCCTTCCGTCATCTCCTCGAATGCACCCAAATTTCCATTCTTTCCCACCCACCAGGCATATTTCGCCAACAACCCGCCTCCCATAGCTGCAGCTTCTTTAGTATCTGTTACGTACACCCTCATATTGAAGATATCCTGAACCACGTTATCTTAGTACATATAACAAATTTAAGTATTGCACCTACTGCCGCAAGCTGTCTAATTGCTGGATTGGTCGAAGAACCACCTGTCAAGATGAGACGCTGCAATGGAACAGTGTTTTCCGGCAGTATTGCCTTGACCCTAGACCTTATGGAGAGAAACTGGGACTCAAGAATCGCACGAGGATGCACATTAGCCGGGACATCCTGGAGAGATATACGGGCCGGACTGGACGCATTGTCGCTGCGCAAAAGTTTGAAAAAATGTTCACCGATCACGTTCAGGGGTATGATCTCCGGATACGGGAAATACAGGCCCATGTATCCGCTATTTCCAGCTGGTGTCGTCTCGATGAGCTCGTTGAAGGTATTCCAATCACCTTTTGCAAACCTGTTTCGGACATCTTCTCGTGCAAGCGCTCCATTCTTGTAACACAGCATTGCTATTTGCCCACGGATATCCGTTGGGTGAGAAAGCAGATGAGACGTTGTAAATCTTTTTGGAGGTACGTCAGCTGGTGGAATAGACAAAAGGAACGTTGTCGACGTCCCGAGAGACAAAATGGCGTCTCCTGGCGAAGACAGTGCTACCATAGTAGCAGGGTTATCGCCCGTGAAGGGAGCAATTATGCATGCTGAATGGACATACTTTAAAGAAGAAATCACACGAGGGAGGGGGGAAGTGCACGTACCAGGGTTAAAGCCCCATCGTTCCACCCAGTACTGATGAATAGTCCCCAATGCTATACCTCCCGGTACAGGTTCTGGTCCGAGCTTTCTCCGAAGATCGGAACCGCCACAAGCTTCTAAAAGTGTATCCTCCCACTTACAAGTAAGAACGTTCATGAAGTTCATTCCACTCGCGTCAGAGGCTTCTATAGGTGCGATTTTTCCTAAAAAGAGCGACGGGATGAACGACGACACGAGCGAAATTCGACCGGTAGCGGCGAAGCGATCCGGCTGCGTACGGCGTATCTGGCATCACGCTGAGCAAAAAAGCCTACCGTTATATCTGAGTTGTGAGAACCTTGGAAATCTGGTTCCCCGTGAACCGCTCATAAGCCCTGCTACCAGTCAAATCTGCCAAGGCCTGAGCGCCACCTATGATTGCCTCGAGCTTTTCGCACTCTTCCGTTGTAGAGGAGTCTTGCCATATGGGGCAGCTGTAGATGGAAAATGCTGCCGGAAAGAGTTGCTCTCCCAGCGATCTTCTAGGGTCCAGCACTGCGAGCATTTGCGGCGCAACCTTCGACCAAAAAACTGAACCATGTTGCTGAATCATGTGAGCATTGGGTAGGAAGTTTCGTCGGAGGGGAACAATACCTGTCCTGCGCCTGAGATGGCAGAGACCGCACCAAGATCGACCGTGGCAGCTCTCATTCTCTCCATCAAGAGGTCTACAGCATCGACCCACATAGCAACTGGAGAAGTAACCTCACCCTTGCCTGGCCCAAGGATAGCGCCATTGATAGCGCCATATTGGGGCAGGTCATGGTCGAAGCACACGGCAGACTCATGCACGATTTCCAAACCTTCAGTCAGTACGATTGCCTTCAGCTGCTGAGTAGAGAGGTCAAGACCGAGAAACAGAGGAGATGAGGGCATTCTGAGAGCCTGAGAGGCCTGTGAGCTGGGCTCTGAGAATGCCCCTGGGGGCCAGACTGGGCCAGAGGTTCTGCCGGACCGTGATGAGTGTGTTTGGCATGAGGAAAGGAAACAAACAACGGGATGAAGCCGGGAGGCGAGAACCCGCCCGTCGTGGCCACAAAACCTGTAAGCGAGCTGCGGAAGTTCTCCTTTGTCTTTTATGGGCGCTATGCTATGCTTTCGGAGTCTTTGTCTCGGCTGAATGACGTTTGTCGTTGTTACGGTAATGATTGAACGGAATCGTGCGGGACAACGGCATAATTGGACACCCTCGTGTGCTCGGAACAGGATCCGCCCACTTAACGATTGTTTGCCCGTATGTAACACGTCAAAGACCTCCGATGGCAAGGTCCCTCGGTCGAAAAGCTTATAGTCGGCTCTCCCATGAAGTCCCAACCCCGACCCTACCCAAGTTCTTGGCTCCTTAACTGCTTCGCACTCCGATTCTCTGTATCGCATCTCCACCTTTTCCCACTGAGATGTCCGACGCCCTGTCCAGCGAATGGCAGAAAAACATACATTATATTGTCGGAGACAGAGTCGCTTTCAAGCTCGGCAACGCCCCAGGAGTCGCCGCTTTCGAATGCACGCAACCGCGTACGTATCCCGCGAAACTGATGAGCCGATCGTGGACTAAATCTGCCACTTAGATTACAGCTCGTACCCCAACCAGGTGACTACGCCGCCTTTGACGCGTCGATTCTTCCAAAGCTGATCACGTTCGCTCCAGCCCGTCTCTGGCGGAAACGAATTTTGGGAACACTATCCACGAGGTTTTCCCCGGATCCGTTCCTACAACCTCACCCACTGATGCGACGATCTTTTTAAGTAACCCCCTCCTAGCATTATTGATCCTTTATCGCTCTTATTCACTTAGTTTTCCAGCTTGGTCGTGACATGCTGTATAACATCCACCATACCACCTTCGACATTAACCTCAACAAAGCTTCCGAGCCTGTATATCATTCGTAGGATGAACCTGTATTAATATTCGTGCGATCTGTGTCCTATCTTTCGGCAGGGCACTGCCACTTTAAATATTTTTTATAAACATACAATGTTCCCATTTGCTACTACTTTTTCATAACTCAACTGTTTTAAGTAGGATACAACAACAAGCAATTCCCCTCCCCGTCGTTCATCACAATGTAGCAATCTGACAACGAGCCTATTATGTCCGGTCAAAAATTACAGGGGCCGAAGATAAGTCTTTGTGCTGTTAAACACGTAGACCCCCCCACAAGAATCCCCGCTAATGATAATCAGCTCACGAAAAAACTTGCAGGTGATAAACTCACACTATAAGTGGTTGCTCATTTTTTGTGCGGTCTCCGAGACTAAAATAGCCAATGTCCGAATGTATTTGGGTTAGAACGATGCCATTTCTAGGAGACGCCATTGCTTCCAATGGCTCCCATAACCGAATACACCCTAGTGTGTAGGTTATCAAAGATCTAGGCTCAAAGGCAACTTAATCATTGATCAACCTACCGTCTATGCTGCCACTGACAAGGGCTAGTCGGCTGTGCTCAGTCTCGACCCAACCTGCCCTTACGACCCCATAAGAAATACAATTGGGGCCTATTAGGCTCGGCCCTTTATGTTCGTACTCATATAGCTTTCCTTTCTTAAGCATCCGTGAGTCGTACAAGTGGATGCGGTTATCCATTCTCGCAGCCGCGATATAGATCCCATCAGGGCTTATCGATATCGAGTTTACTTCTCCATCTAGGTTGGTAGGGAAGGATTCCATTTGAAGCCTTTCTATCGCACGGCCGTCTTTGCGCTTGATATCGTACAAACGTAAGATGTGTTTTCTATTAGGACCACGGGAAGCGTGAACCAGGGTAGATCCTACGTATAGTAGCGGATTGTCAGTCCTTGCCACACCCAAGCAGCATAGTACCTACCATCGGGTGTCAAGCCTATACTATCCCCTGCTTCTTTGGAATCGAGATCATATGAAACACCTTTCTCAACGTCAAATACTTTGTGGTATCCCTCAAAGCAATCATCTGCTTTCGGTTCGCTCGACGCACAAATAAGATGTTCCGTTGGACCGTATCCCCAAATCATCTCGCCAACACTATGTTCAGCTGCAGCTGGAACCATACTTAGAGTAGCATATGAGACACTTGTTTTGTAATCGGCGTAGACACGTATCCGCCTGAGAAAGAGAAAATTGGTCAGTCGTCACAATTATTTAATGCACGCAAGGTTCACTTTTCCGCGATGGCTAACTTCCCTGTTCCTGGTTTGAAAGCGATTTCGTGGGGAGTGTAGCTAAACGGCACTCGATTGGGGTTGGCTTATGCATCCTGGAACTGACGAGGATGAATTCACTTACAGATCCTATCTTGTACATATTTTTTACTATCTGAATCTGCTTCCCTTTTCCATACTCGAACTTTCTTGTCGTTCCCTGACGAGACAAATATCGTGCTGGCCGGGACTTGGTATGATTTATAGTATGTTGTCACCAAACATACCTAGTTGGATCAAACTTGATGTCGTTGACAGTATAATACTTATACCTGTCTTCAGCTAGTCGATAGATTAACAAATTAGCACGCTCTCAGATAGATTGGGTACTTGCTGTTCGGTAATTTACGGCGATGGCCTGTCACAATCTCCTCCCTCCCATCATTCCAAACAATCAACGATCCTTCTTGGTTATAAGCATCTACTTCCTCTCCTGTGAAAGCTATTAGAGCGAGTAAGAATATATGTACGGAAACAGGATCACCGTCATCGTCAGAATATCCACCTGCACATGTGCTGCAGACTACTGCCCAGCCATCTTGTTGTACAATTCTGACGATATCTGAATACGAGTCAAGGTTATCAAACAGGGGGGGGAAACCATCACTGACATCCAGGAGATCGCTTAAAAGACGAGGATAATGATAGATTGTGATTACAAGAGCTTTTCGGAGCCTTGAAATGCCTTGTCGAAACGTATTTATGTTTCTCACGATGTAGTGGGTGCTGCCAATGACTGATATTGGCTACCCTATTTAGCTACACCCGGAGAACATTGATGAAGATGGAATTTGCACAATCAAACGGTGCCTGCTCACCAGATCCCATGGCAGAGACTTGTCCACCAATTGTCTTTTGGCCATAACGGGCCTCTGCATAGATATAACAGAGACTTCCGACCTGTATCTATGCCTTTTTGACCGGACTTCAGACTCTGGAAGCCGGAGTGACGCTTCGACGCTCAGGATCTCCATCTCTTCGCTCATTTCCACGTCAGTGATCTTCTCGCTGTCTGAGAGTTTTTCTGCGGGAAGGGGTTTCCACTTAGGTACAACGGTGCTCAGAAATTGGTGTATACCCTTATTGCAAGACGAGGATCACTTACGTGGTTGCTGCTCATCAGCAGTCCGTCGATATAAGCGTCATAGTCACCGCCATCCGTATCAAAACCATCGTCCCCGTCTGAATCAACCACTCTGTATTTCTAACATAGATTACAGCAGCATTTCCGGCACGTTATTTCTCGTGTCACCTACCTTCGACCGGCTACGCCTTTCATCTACATTATCTTCATCATCACTGTCCGGCAAGTTGAAAACCTCACGTGAATCGCCTCTTAATGACACTGGCGGAAGAGACGCGTGCTCTGTTTTCTGCGCTTTGTTAAGCGGCCAGACACAGTCGTTGAACGCAGTCTCCGCATCCAGCCGCCGCTTCCGCTTTGAATGGGTATTCGCACGAGCGGAAGAAGGGTTAGCGTAGTAAGTCTAGATAAGTAGGTGTTAGTACACGTCCATACTCACAGTCAAATGACAGAGAAAGACCATCTGTCTTGCGGAGTTGGTTTGGGTGTGTGACCGCCCGGTCCAACCATCCACATCCACATCGTCATCTTGAGTCAGGTCTACCGTCTCAGGTATGAGATCAATTGTTGGCTCGTAATTGTCGACATCAATGACTTGGCGTTGCTTCATTGCGGGTGTTCCACGACGTGTAGACAGTGTTCTAGTTATATCTACGTGTGTGCAGAAATCATAAATCACGCCTCAACGCCTCGTGTCTTCACACACTCTGTAGCTACAACTTCTATTTCAATTCATCTAAGGTGTCCGATTATGAAATTCAGTAATCATGGACATACATACATACAACTAGTAGAAATTACTCTCATATTCACAACTCTTACACCGTCGAGGAGAGATATGCTATAAGAACGACTTTCGACAGCAATGACAGTGTAATAGACAAATGCAAAATACCCAAAAGGACAAATAACCGGTTTACAACGGTGCCCACTTATGTCGAGATAGTCAATGCAGAACTCGACTCTTGCGCAGCACTCTTGACCGGAGCAGCAGCCGGGAGGCCTTGTTCCCCAATGCCCACAGCAGCAATCTGCTCAACAAGAGAATCGTTCTTTGCTCGTTGATCTTTTTCGCCGTCTTGCAAACGTCCAACTCCACCTACACTGCTAGCGGGGTGCCTTTTGCCCGATTTGTGATTGTAGAGTTCAGTGAACTGCTGGATGAGTTGTACAACAAGCAATAAACAAGGAAGATGCAAACCATACCTTTGGAGGCGGCCTTTCGAAACTACTGTCGGATTCGTCAAAGTGGTATATAGACATATTGTGAGCAGAATTCGGATAGAGTTTTGCAGATGAACGTTGGTGTTGTCCTTGAGCAGGCAATAGGACAGTACGACTGTTCGAGTTGCCCCATGCTCCCATAGTGATGCTGTTAGGTGGATGTCTTTCTGGTATCGCGGAAGGTGTCAAGGGAGGAAAATCCGTAGGATGTGGAGGAGGCGGCATGCCAGGTCCCGATGGAGGAAGTACTACGTTAACTGGTCCAGTACCAGCCCCGTTTCGTGCCACATTGGTCGATGACATCGAACGTGAATGGTGGTCGTGGTAATGACGACCAAGAGAGGGGTTGGATGGTGTCATTCCGACTGCCCAATCAGGGCGTGGAGGTAGAGGATGTTGAGATGATGTCGATGTGTAAGTTCGTCTCGACGAGGACGAGGTTGTAGATGACGACTTGGTGCCAATCGAATTAAACTAGAGCTGAGTGACGAAAAAGACTACTCACAGCTGTTGAAGACACATCATCATTAATGGAAGACGCGCGGCTATACCCTGAACTACCGCTACCATTCCCTGATTGTCGGCGCGATGAGCTCAATCTTGGGCCGACCAGATCTCCTCCCGAAGTTACGTATCCACCCATACCAATACCTGGACCATAACTCCAGCCAGATCGTGTTGGTGGTACTGTCGGACCTGAACGCCCTTTCGGTGCTCCGTTCATCCCTAGACCTGAAGAATTCCTGGTACTATTTACAGGACCATTCATTGCATTATTCACGGAGGGGCGCCCCCTATTAAGAGGACTTGCGCTCCCATTCGGAGGTCTGGAAACGTCATATACGGGGACTGCTGCCGGATTAGGGTATGAAGGTGCCATCTGGCCGGGTGTCGGATAGTAACCGGGTGCTGGATAAGAGTAAGGTGGGAAAGCATAGGAGACATATGGAGCACCTTGCCCCGGATGGGGTGGTGCATTGATCATTTGATTGGGGTTCGAATGAGGTTGTGGAGGTTGCGGAAGCTGCATGTGAGGAGGAGGTTGATTATGCCATGCAAAATTACTTCCGGGACCCATTTGATTAGCATACATCTCACCATTCGTCGGAGGCATGCAGTCGGCAGGGTGTGGCTGTGGCTGTGGCTGTGGCTGTGGCTGTGGAGGTGGCTGGTAGGGGTTGTACGGCGGATAGTATGGATAAGGCGGAGAGAAAGGAGCACTGGAAGGATGTCCTTGCGGTGGATAGGGTGCTGCATATTGTGAAGGGTGATAGCCAGGATTCGGTGGTTCATGATATGGCAAATGAGGATCATAATAGGAGGCCGATGGCGGTGAGTCGTATATTGAGGCATATTTGAAGGACGGGGAAGAGGCGCGGGAGTTGCGCACGCTTGTTGGACCACTAAGAGTGGTCCGCCCATACGAGGCTCCTGAACCACGTCTAAAGTCTTTCCTATTCTCCTTCACATTGGATGTTGACCACTCGCTCTCTGTCGCAGGGGAACTAGACTCTTCCAAGTCACCGACGCTACTTCCTGCTCCAGCAGAGCTAGAAGTCAGACTCAGACTCGACGAGCTAGAGTTCATATTCCCCTTCTCTTTCTCCTCAAAACCCATGAATATACGAGACCGTGCTTCTTTGTACGCGGCCTCCCGCTCTTCAATAGTAGGACGCTTTTTTGTGTAACCACTAGTTGACGTGCTTTTGCCTCCTAAACTCCCTGCTTCTGAGGGTTCGACGTCGGACAGTTCTGCATCATCTCCTGCGACGGAGTTGGCTTGCGATTTCGGTTTTCGATCTTGTTGTGTTCGTCGCATGATCTTGATTGCAGGCTGCGGCGTTGGCTCTGCAGGGATAAGGTCTGATATCTTGCGCTCGGGACTAACCGACGTTAGCACGAGACAGAAAGAAAATACCCAACAGAGCAGGCTCACATGTGACTGTCAGGTGTGAGCATGATGTAGAAGACTTTGGTGATCTGGTCCACTTCGAGCGCAGTTTTGTAGAAGCTCGAGCAACGATGAACCAGCATTCGTTGGTACGTCGTAGCCGCAGTGACATCCATGCGCATTTTTCTGTCATCACGTTAGATTAAATTTCTCATAGGTAGATAGGTAGATATTCATCGGCGGCGGCTGGCTAGCTGATCTGTGCGCACGGTGCGCGCTAGATAGGTAGCAAGAGACAAGGACTCACGAAGGCTCTCTAATAAGACTCTCCATCGTCTCACCCAGTTTTAAAACAAATATTCTGTCTTTACTTTTGAGTGCCTCGATTATCTGAGGGTCTACATCTGCATTTGGATCTGGCGTGGAAGGTTGGGCGGTGGAATCTTGGTGTTGTACAAAGCCATTTAGCGTGGCTGAAGCTGAGATGGAGTGGTGCAGAAAAAGGGAGGAGGATCCGTCTTCTGGTTGGGTGGGGCCGAGGATAGATACGGCGGTGGCGGAGAGGGGAGGAGGGCCGTTGGAACTAGAGCTTGGGGTCGCGGCTCTTGACGGAGGGCTGGAGAGCATCGGAGGCAGGAAGTGCTGGATGGGAGTGCTCTGGGACGCAAGCATGGGGAAACAGGAGCGACGACAGCGGGCGAGGCTGAAGCGTTGACAGCGTCAGAGGGACCGGTCAGGACATCAGGTCAGGGGCGAAAAGAAAAGGCGTCGTGGGTAAATCTCTTATTCTACTCTAATGTACATGCACTGACCCCCGCTTCGTCCCCGCCTGCATCACCTGAATCACATTGAACCCCAGGCAGAACACGAACACTGCCATCCCATACACAACAAGAGCAACCGCTCCAACCCGCAGCCGTCTCGCCGACGGCTCATCCTGAAATAGCTGTCCCACTTGTCAGTCACCCGGTCACCCCATCACACTCATTCACTCACCTTCCAATAGAAAATCCCAGGGAGGATAAACGAGATCATCGTCGATCCTGTGGACCCTACGAACGAGAGCACTGAGGCGGTGTCAGTACCATATCATATCTCTCTTACACTTCCTTACCTAGTTGCAAATCATCTACCATAAATGCAACGGTAAAGCCGCATGCAATAATAGCCGTCGTCAATATTGTATGTTTCAATGAGGACATGTCGGCCACTGTGTGTTCATCATCTACCATATTATCGTCTCCATTCTCGTCCTGTTCATTCTTCGCGATCCTCTTCGCTGTTTGGTTATTTCCAAGATGGAATACTTTATCTAAGCAATTGCGGCAGGGGTGTACTTGGAGTGGGTATGAGGACATTACGAGGACCACGATAGCGAGTTGCCCAATAGCGATGAATAAAGATGTTGACGGATACATGGCGATAATGTTCGCTCCGACCTGCCGGGGGAAAGATTTTTGGTCACCATGAGTAGATCGTTTTAGACCTATTACTGACCTTGTCGCCAAAGGTAAGGTAGCCGAAAATAGCGATCACTTCGTAGACGATAACAGCACCACCGATAGAACCACCTATTATTATATTCATGCGAGTTTGTGTATTGCGTCTGACTTCATTATAAAGAGCGAATAACTGTTAAACTGATGTTACTTTAACATTTACAGATACGAAATCGTCCACTTACGTTCTGCGCGCATGTGAATCCAAATACTTGTACGGGGAAAGTTGATATGAAATTAGGGGTAAAACGAATGAGATGAATTTCGCCAGGCGTTGGCATGCCTTCGATAGGCCGGAAATAGCAAGAAATGACAATAATCACAAGATACCCTGTTGCCATTGTCGGCCCTGTGTCTCTCAAACGTATTGTAATGGACTCACCAACAGCAAACAAGGAAATATAACTCATATGACGCAAACTATCCAATCGACGGAGGAAACATAGCGGTACCAAAACAATCATGAAAATCAACAACCAATTACTTCCTTTGAGTGCCCAAGCAGGAGGATTTGTCGACGGTGAGGTAAGATCATGGTATATAGAAGCAACGACATTCGGCATGAGGCCCTTTATAATAACCAAGTAGCTTTTCCACATTGAATGAACATGTCTTCTTTATGATAGAAATGAACCTACCTGACCGAAACACCGAAACACTTGGTAGCAACGGCCGCGTCGAAAAACACGGCAGCCTTGGGGAAAGTGAGCTGTGCCACAGCGAAGAAAGAAGACCGTCGATGGTGTGTCTTGGTAGCACATAAGGATAAGAGATACAATCCAAAGGACGCAAGGCTCCCGCAAAGCAAGCAGGTTATCATGCCAGGTATTACCCCTCCTGAAGCCATAGCCTGCGCTACAGTCAGCCAGTCATTTGGCTACCACCGCACCCACGAGACGTACCAAGGGGAAAGTGAGCATACCTAGGACAGCATGAGCGTTATATCACATACACCATGCCACGGAAGTCTTACCACTGCCAATAATCGTGTTCGACAAATTGCCTATGCAGCTCGTAATGTTGGCGCGACCCTCAGACTTGTAAGCGACAGAGTCTGGAAGTGGATCTCTATCAGCAAGGAGCGCAGTTGATTCGCTACCGCCATCGCTTGGGCCTATATCCGACGAGCTGGGACGTGCGATGCCGTATGTCTGAACCATCTCAAATGACTCGAGAGACGCAATGGCAGTGAGTGTAGAATGTGGGGTGACTGGGGTGAGGTGCAAGATGCCTAAGGTCCGACAGACTGTGTTGCGGAGACTCCCACAACTCCGGCCCGACGGCGGTTTCAAATTAGATCTGATTATCTTGTTATGTTAGTGATTGGTCTTATATAGGTAAGAACAGCTTTCGGACCAGCCCGCTATCTCTTCGCCTTGGGAGGCCCGAAGAAGTTGGCCAGACTCGCCTGCCCTCCCTTCCCTCCCTTCTTGCCCTTAGCACCCTTTCCGTTCTTGTCATTGCCCCCTTCCGCCTCCTTTGCCTTCCCTTTTCCTTTACTCTTTGCCGCAACCGTCTTTGTATCTTCTTCATCCACAGATTCGTACGACGAGTAGTCTTCTGTAACTGCAAACAGTTAGTATAAAATATACCCTAAGATGTGAGCATTCTACCCATGTAACCCTTCTCGTCAACCTTCGTGCGAGTCTTCGTTGCTCGCCTCTTCTTCAAGCCATTGCGGCCCACGGGAGCCACCTTCCTCGGCTTACGCTGCTTGGGCATAGCCCTGGGCACCTCATCTTCCATCTCAATGTCCACATCCTGATCTTGTGCCATTGAAGTATCCACATTCTTCTCCACATCGGCACTTTCCACTCCTGCAGGCTTGGAATGGGTTGCTCGTATGACATGTTCTGTGGCAGATGATTACCCACATATGTATTGTGGCAGGTCAACTGACTTACCGTCATCAATATCCATGAGTGCACGTGCCCCTTTCTCTGCTTCACTGTCGACGTCACTTACTGCCTTGTTAGATAGTCTACTTTTCCGGCGTGGTATACGAGGCAGGTCGACGTCCTCGTCGGACGCTATGACACTATTCATAACCTTTCTAGCAGGCTTTGCAGAAGTCGAGGCCGTCTTGTCAAGCTTGGCCTTTGTTGGTGCTTTCAATCTAGAGACAGGCTTTGATAGCACAGTGGACGTCAAGTCCGTATCGTCTTCGGACTCTGACTTTGTAGAATGTGCTATTGATTTTCGTTTTGTTCCTCTCTATATTATAGTTAGGCTCAAATATTATTATTAACAAAGAACGCACCGCAGGTAGGGGCGCGGCTACATCGTTCTGCCCCGGCTCTTTCTTGGCAACACTGAAGAATGTTTTTGCCTTTGCATCAGTCTTTAACGCCTCTTCTTTCTTTGTCTCTTTCGGCCTGGGCTTGAAAAAGTCAAGTTTGCCGGTCCCAGTAGGCTTCAGTTTTTCCTTCGCCTTTTCCACAGGTTTTATTTCTTCCTTCGGTTTTTCCTGTCGCTTCTCTACTTTAGTAGTTTGTGGCGCCTTCGCTTTTTCTCCTTTGACATCTATGCGTTCTTTCGGCTTTGAAGGACCGGCAATTGGATACTTCAAATATCATGAGATGGTGTAGCGCCCGAAACAAGTATAATATTCACCTTTATTTCTGGATTGACGATTCTCCCAATAGCCGCGGTCATTTCTAGGCTCCGCCTGCTATCTGCTTCGTACACCTTCTCTGCGACAGCGCATATTAGTCTAAGTTCCTAAACGACCATATCGTAGGCTGTTTTAACGCATATAATACCATATCACGCACGCGTAGAGGTGATGGTGTGAGGCTATACACGTGAATAGAATAAATCTTTCTGTACCGCGCCTTCGTCACTTATTTGCTCAGTTAGCTGAGGTCTTGCGCATTCCAAAAAAGGCAAGTACATACACTCTAGATTCTCCTCACTCACTAGAGACATTTGTATCTGCAGCACTGGCTCGCTATCTCCATACTCAAATTCTTTTCCGTCCACCTCCTTATCGTGTTCTTCGTCGTCGTCCGCGTATGGATTATCATCCTCATGGTCTTCCTGGGATAATGAAATTGAACTCTTCGTATAAAGCTCTCCAGAAACCAAATAGGTAGCGAAACTTTCGACGGGATGGGCGAGGTACGGGCCCTCAGCGTGGAACTTGGCTAGTTCACTGCATTGGCGAAACGCTGGGTTAGCGTCATGAACCAAATTAAATTGTGGCCTGTTATTCACTTCTTGGCAAGATTGACATGGATACCAAACTCGCGGCTCAGAGAGCGGTAGGTGACCTAGAGGATGAGCTCAGTGAAAGGGTATCAAAGGTACGCGGGGCCTTACAATGGTTTTTTCAATGTACAGCTGCTTCGTCAAATAGTCAACGATGGCCTTGTCGGACGTTGACATCGCGTCGTGGAACGCGTCACGCGAATATTAGTCACACTAATAGAAAGATGATAGCAGTATGTTAATTTCCCCGATTTACTGTCACGCCGTTCTCTTCGGTTTTTCCCGCCCCCACACTGCCGCGCCTCACCCCACCCTGAGAGCTCGTCCCCCAAGCAGCAACCATACCGACACCTCGGGCGGACCCAGCAGGTTGGACCAATCGATCAACACTCGTTTGACGACGATGGCGGCAATGGACTCGGACTCGCCTGTTCTTGGACCAACCGAAGTCCCCCACTTCACATCGGTGAGTAGTGCCGCGTCTCAATCTTCAACTTGCCACTCAGATGACTCTGGAGATCTGGCAGGAGCAACAATGATGAGTAACGAGGAAGAAGTTGAGGAATCCAAGCTGTCTGCCGCCCCCACAGGCTCAGCTGCTGGGAGTGTCGATCCCAACTTTGTGAGTATCCAGTTCGTCCTTCAATGCTATGCTACTCACCTTCAAATCCTTACACGTAGTAGACTTTACTACAGCCGTCACGAAACTATTTGCAAACAACACATCGAGTTTGAACAGTGCAGATGCGACGAGCTTCGTGAAGGTTACTGTGGTATGTACGTCTCCAAATCAACTGCTCAAGATGTGCCTATAGTGCACTGACGCTCATCGGCACCATTCAGCATCTTCCAGGAGCTGACACAGCATCGGATCCATCACGTCAACCAACGCCATCTCACCAGAACTCAGCCTCATCGACTTCTGGAAGTTAAGTGGAATCCTGGATCCGATGATTCTTCTGACAAAGCGCCGAACGCCACGAGCTGCCGAGACCGTTGTGCATCCTGCCGCTGGCACTCGGTCACCTATGCATGGACTTTCTCCAACGTCTGATAAAAAAGATTTATGACTTTTATTTAATACCTTATGTTCTTTCAGAATTGCTTTATGTCTTGGTACCTACTAAACTCTGGCTGTTTCTTTAAACAATGCTACAAGTTCCAGGCAGAATCTCCGTCCCCCAACTGAACTGTGACCTGAGCACCAGATGTGAGCACGTGGGCCGAAGCGGCACCGGTAACAGTTCAGGGTCTGACAACCAAGCCCACCCTGCACGGCGTTTCCGAGGGAGTGGCACCGAAAGCACCGAAAAGAACCTCCAGTTCTCTCGAGCTGGCTTGAAAAAACCAAAAGAACGCTGTAAGTTCCTTTCGTCACTTATCCCACTATTTATCGTGTACTTATCCACTCTCAGAGGTTCAGTTCCATGGTTGCGGCCAAACACCGTCACCTCGTGTCTTGCAAAGCCCCATTGTCCTAGTCAAGACTCAAAATCAGGTGAGCCCCTGCTCAGCTCAACTACTGGTGGTGCCTCGACATTGACGCGCAATGTCCATAGGTGTTCCACTCGACTTCAATTCCTCTCTCTCTCACGAAACCAACTTCAAGAACTTGAGCATCATGGGTGCCAAAGAGTTGTGGCGGGTAGGGATCATCTTTCTTTGCTGTCACCGGAAATCTGACCAATCATGGCAAACAGATCTTGAACGAGGCTGCCGAAGAACAGACCCTTTCGAAGATTTCGTTGGACAAAGGCTCTGATGCGATTACTCAAGCTTGGTATTGATGCTAGGTGAGACCGCGACCTTTGCCCACACTCGCTTGCTCATGCACTGCCAACGTGAATGACTGCCCGGCATTTTGATGTACCAGGGAACCGATCTGCAGGAGAAAATGCGACGCTACAAGTGCTTTTTTTCAAGCTCGCACGCCTTCTCCGCAATTGTGTCGTTCCCGTATTTGTGCTTGATGGACCGCACCGCCCTTCAGCAAAGCGTGGGAAGACTGTTGTAACGCGAGGTGATTAGCTAGCAAACTGCTTCAAATTGATGATTGAGGCGTTCGGTTTCCATGTGCATGAGGCCAGTCTTCAGGTCATTGTAAGTTTCATGTGGTCACAAACTATCCATGAAGGCTCTGGGGGAGGCAGAGGCAGAGCTTGCTCAGCTGAATGAAAAAGGGATGATCGACACCATTCTGACCGATGGCAGCGACACCTTTATCTTTGGCGCCACACATGTGATCCGTGCAAGGTAAGAGCCAGTTTCTTGCATGACCTGCTGTACTTACTAGTATGTGGTGAGCCTGTCAACACCCTCGGGCAAAAACGACATCGATGTCACATCCTACGCCATGGAGCAAATTGAAGGGCACCACAGGGTTCTACTGTTGCGTGAAGACATAATACTGTATGCGCTACTGGCGGGCGGCGATTGCAACCTGGTGAGCATGTCAGATAGTTAAAAAAACTCGACTGAGCAAATGTTTTCCAGGATGGTCTACGCGGGTGTGGTGCGAAGTTAGTACACCACCTTGCAAGCTACACCGGCCTCGGTTACCAGTTAGTCCATGCCTTTGAAACATGGCCACCACAAGAATTCAGTGCTTACCTCGGAGGATGGCGCGACCGTCTGCGAAACATACTATTGACCGAGGACAAGCTCCTCTTCAGCCGCCGCCATGTCGCACTCGCAAAATCCATTCCAGATAGTTTCCCTCCACTTGACGTGCTCGAAAAATATGCAAGGCCTGTCATCTCATGATCAACCAAAGGTGGGGAACCCGACGTAACATCGTGGACAGCCTGCATCCCTGACCTATACCAAATGACACAGTTTTGCGAACGCCTGTTTTCATGGGGCACGAGTACTGGAATCAAGGAGAAACTATCCAAGCATGTGTGGCCAGGAGTTCTCCTGCATTGCATGCTCCAGGTACGTCAGCTGTAAATGCAGCCTTCTTCACAGGCTCATCAACAGCTGCAGGCTGGCCAGCACCATCAGGACAACACATCATTATGGCATCCTGGAGAGCCCTCGGATGCCCCTCAGATCAAGTAGTCCTCAACCAGCAAGTCTGGAATTTCAAAATATGTTGTTGAGGCCTCCACTCGTCCCCTGGCGAAGACCGTCGAAGAGAGCATCCTTGGTGAATGTCCCTGGCTCCCTTCGGCTAAAGGCACGCAATCACTACCACAAACTGTAACATTTCCAGTCCCCACCCACGTTCTCAGCCGCGCATCGCCCAAAACGGTCAATCAATATGAAGACAGTCTGGCAAGGCGAGGCAAGCTCGGACCAAGGACAAGGTATGTCCGTCTGCCTTTTATGCACTATCAGCTGCCTCTGACACGTATCCTGTGTCGTGCTAGGCAACAAAATGACGAGGTATGTAAGACTGTAGGTAGGAGCAACCAGCAATTTTTTTTTTTAATTTGAATATATTACTTTTCTCTACGTAAACTGCATTGCAGGTACAGCACTGCTTAATGGTTGAAAACGAATGCTACCACTGCTGTTCATTGATCGATCGATCGAGAATAAACACTGGCAAATCAGACCTCGCTCGAACTCTCATGTCGTCATGCCCAAGGATCTAAAACCAACAGTTGCAGTGCTGACCCCGGTGTCCAAACCCTACTACAAGATCCCCAAGAAGGGGTCAACAAAGAAGAAAGGTTCGGAGCAGAGCTTGCTGAGCCTAGAGAAGGTCGGGGACTTGAACAGGGAAGAATATGGAAAGTCGAAGTGCAGTACAACCGATATATTAAATCCGGGAGGGAGTTCTTGGCTGCCTGCATCAAGCAGCGGCGTGCGAGCAATGCCGCAGCTATGGATGGCCACGACAATGACCTATTGGCTAGGGCTTTTGACAAGCCCCCCAGCAAACTGTCGACCATCGCACTGGAATGGTTCCCGGCACAAAAGTGCTTCCAAGAGGAATGCGGGGAGAGCACCGCAGTAGGGATACTCGGTGTTCGCATGGCACTGGGATAATATGTAAGTCATACAGTACGTTGCTATGGGGTCTGGACCTTATGAACCATCCGATTAGGGATGGTGATCGCTACACGGGTCCCTATTTTTGTGATGAGGAGACCAGCAAGGTCAAAGGATGCCCTGCGCGTTCATCCGCTATCAAGTCAATGGTTAAAGCTGCCCGAGCCAAATCAGCTACAAGTAGAGTCCGCAACCACGCTCTCCCAATGACCATTGAGGACATGACGTGCATCATGAAATGGTCGGAATCCCTCTATCCCCAAGTTTCCCTGTTCTGGCCTGCACGTATAGTAGAAGAGCAAACAGAGGTTATGAAGCATGCTTTTATGTGTGCCTTCATGACAACTGGGTTCACGCTATGGACCAGGTGAACCTTTTCCAACTATACCATCACAACTGACCTTGCTAACATGTCGCTCGCTGTGGGACAGAAATTTCGAGCTGTGTGAGCTGAAGGCAGGCCACATCACGGACGATTTCACGCAGTCACCTCACAACTTGCCTTACTTTCTGGTGGACGTGAAGAATCGAAAGGGCTGGCTTCGGAAGGTCAATAGGGGCTGGAGATGTGAGGATGACAGCTCTCTGGAGAGTGCATGAGATCAGCTCAAAACCAGCAAACAATTGCCACTGACTACAGATCATCACTGGCAGGCAGATTGTATAAAATCTACAAGCAGGAGATATGACATGTACACACACGTTCACCTGTGGAAAAAATACCTGATGCATCGGCTGGGACGTGCACTCAATGAGAACGATTATCTATTCCCATACATATCAACAAACGGCACCCCTGACATACTCAGGACCATGTCATACAAGATGTCCCTGAAAATGGTATCACAATTCACGCAAGAGGTTGGCTTGCCTCAACACTACTCGACCCATTGCTTCTGGCGAGGAGGATCGCAATACCGGTTTATACACACTCCCCAGGGAGACGCTGGACCCTGAACATGATTCGCTGGTGGGGAAAAAGTCGATATGCTGATACATTACCTAGTCAACTCATTGCAGGTTGACGAAAATAGCTACAGCGATGCATTGGACCCACACCGCCTCGACCGAAACAACAGCTTTCAGGCGAACACCAGCTGACGAAGCCTGTCACTAGGGCCGAGCTGAGAGCAGTTGCAGACATGTTGATGGGAGCCATCGAATCGGGCTGGACCACCTCAGCCACACAACTGTCATAATTGTGCCCTGAACCTGCCATCGCGATCTCTTCAGGGCAAGCAGCCAGCAGTGGCTCCCAGGAGGTGCCAAATAGAGGACTTCACAGCTGCCTGTCAGTGCCACCAGACGACTTGGACGACATCAATAACTCGAACTCAACAGCTGGGCCCACAATCGCTGGACTCTCAATCCCCAACCTGTGAGCAGGCGAATGGAAAAAAGTGGTGGATCAATGGCGGTCTGGCAATCCGGCTGTGGGCTTGAAGCCTCTCAAGGACTGGATGCCAGTGGAGTATACAGGGCGTACGAAGAAGCAGGTGGGCACAAAGAGGAGGACAAGGGAACTCATTGCTTTGGAATTTGAAAAGTGAGTCCGATGCTAGCAGCGTTTGCTGACCATTTTATTATTATTTATCTACAGTGGCTAATCACTACATTAGATATGGATCAGTTGAGGCTGCCTTTGTTGCGGCCTATCCACAGGCAAAAAAGATGATCACGGCGCTTGCAACCGCCATCCGCAAACGTAAGGGACTGCGACGTAAGAGCCGGAATGGCACCCCAGAGGAACGGGACAGCAGGGAGCCTGCCACTGGTGACTCGGACTCAGAGGAAGTCAATGAGTCAGTGCCCGCCATGCTGGTGGTGGCGGAAAGCGCATAGTGACGTTTTGAATGAACCAGCAAGCTTCAAGTTATCCTGATCAGTATGTATATATCGAATACTATCTACTAATCTATCATTTCCTTTTTGTACTTTCTGAGTTTACCTTACTAGCCACATAGTTAGTACTAAGCCTTGACCGATGTCATCACAGCGGCGCGCTGGAGAGGGGTAGGCGCGGGACCGTGCTTCCCGTATCGGGAATGAAGTGCCGACATCGGTGATAGCCGAGGCACCCTGAGATTCCAGGACCGTTCTTGATAGCATGGCATTTCATTTTGGTCAAAGCACTATGTATCATCTGGCTAGGGTACTGTCATTCGTCATGAACACATAATCGCAAATCGTGAAATGTCGTCAAAGGATAGCGACAGCAAGTGACAAGATAACTGCGAGGACAACTGGAGGGCACGACTATACAACAGTTATTGAAACTGTATGCGATTGCGAGAGAAACTACAGAAACAGAACGAAATCGGGAGCCCAAGGGAAAGAGAGAATAAAAGAGAAACAACAGAAAAAGAAATAGCCTTTAGGCCACGTACGCATTTCCGTGCCGTTCACCTCGTCGTTTGCTTCGTTCGCGCTCAACCTCTCTCGCTCTCATACGTTGCTGTCGGACATCCATCATCAGCTGACGGCCCGCTGGTGAAAGCTCTGATGATGAAGCAGGCGAGTGTTGTACCACACTTGGCAGTCCGTATCCATTAGGCGTGACGATTGCCCGGAACAGCGATCGCGAATCCGATACAGATGAGTGAGAACGTATTGGTGTAGAAGGAAGCTCAGCTCTGACCAACAATCTCGACTTATTTTCCTTCTCGCGAGAGCTGAAGGATGACTTTCTTGACACGGGCTCCATTCTGCTTTTAGATGACCTCTCCACAGCGCGAATAGTGGATAGTTGGTCCACATTTACGAGCGAAGAACTTGACGTCCGACGGTGCCGCTTATGAGGGTTAGACACATTAGTGTGAGAATCCTTCATTGAAGCACAGTTGCGACCCGAGTTAGAGCGCTCAGTCAAACGCGGTCGATGCTTGAGACTACTTGATGAGCACTTTTTCAACGGCCTGCGAGGGCCTCGAGGTATGCGGCTTACAGTATCATGGACGCTGGAAGGAGTCGGAGCAGTCACGATGACCTTGGTGGGACCACTCATTAGGACTTTCACTTCATTCGTAGGTGCTTTTTCTCGGTGAATGAGCTGATCAATAACCTCATTTTCGGGAATACTATCGCGCAGACTAAATCGTTCGGATCCAGTGTGCGATATGGTCGAGCGTGGCCGATCAGGATTAGGCGAAGGAATACGAGAAGAAGCAAGGGAGTTATGAGATGAATGATGGCGGGTATGCACAGCATGCCGGGGTATTGGTGTTTGGGTATCGTAGCGGGATGGTAAAGGTGTCGCAGGAGACGCTGAAGGTTCGAAAGAGGTTTCTGATGCATTGTCTGTACACGTTTGTTTAGAATTCGTTGAGCTACAGCCTGAGGCAGAGCGCGAGATGGAAGGTGCTCCCGAGAGGGGTAGGCCAACCTTGTCGAGCATGCTTGATTGCCTCTTCTGGGTAAGGAAATTAAACACCTGAGAAGCCCGTTGTGGCGACTTTGTAGCTGAGTTGATGTACGGGCTACTGTTTTCAATAACAGAGTCCAGGTTTACCGATGAATTGCTGCCCATGCTAAGCTCGACTTCCATAGAGCTGATGGCGGGATTATCTACAGTGCTAGTCGAAAGGTCGTTATCTGTGGAATCATTGTTTGCAATACGAGATGAACGCGAGGGATTGTTGGTAAAACGCGCTTGAGACGTAGTCGGTGTACGAAGAGGAAGCGAGGATTGCGAGGAAACGCTATCAACTTCACTATTCCTCATAGTTAGCACATCGCTATCAGGGATTATGTAAATGAGCATACCCAAGGAATCGTTCTGCCCACGATATGTCGCCTTCGGTGAGATCGCCATTACTACCAGACTTCCCTTTGCTACTAGGTGCACCAAGCAGTTGACGCAAGGTTGACCCACTACGGCGTGTTTGCGCACGCCCCTGATTCCTATCAGGCGAAGGACTGGGTGGACTGTTCGAGAACGCCTTCTCAGGGACACGGCCGTGTTCATCGTAGAGCTCCAGAAGGCTGACGACTGAGGGGTCAGATCGAAGTCCAAGATAATGAGCATGCTCCTTAGGTGGGGCAGTAGCACCTCGAGTACGCTGAGGTGTTTTGAAGTCATCCAAGTGGCGGTTCGCGAAAGGGAACTCAGTGGAGGCATGCCGTTTACGTCTATGAACCTGAACATTGTAGGTCCCACGTTGGCTAATACTCGAACTCGACAAACTAATAGTTGAAGCAGCAGGTGTTTGTACTACGTTGTTGATGGGGTGCGCTAAATTCCCATTAGCGTTGTCGGTGCAGTACACGCATTGCACTACTTACGCAAGGGAGGCAGGGAAGCGTAATCAAGTTCCGAAACGACAGCAAAGCGAGCTGACGATGAACGTAAGAGGCGACCAATAGCCGCCTCGTGTTCCTGGTCATCTATAATTTGCAGCTCTTCGTTACTGTTTAAGAAGAGCTGTCGGCGTTGTTCCTGTTGATGCTGTTGTTGCTGCTGCTGTTGCTGTTCCTGCACTGGAGGCAGCTGCTGCTGTTTTTGTTTCTGCTTCTTCTTATTTCTGATAGACTTGAGAGAGAAAATCCGCTTAAGAAAGCCCATCGTAAAAAATAAGGTCGTGTCGTCGTCGTGTCGTGAAAATGAGTGTCGGCAATCTCGATATCGAGATTCGTCTGGGATAAAGTCAACTTGGAACAAACACGAGGCCAAATAGTAGGCGGGCGGGACAGGTCATGTGACCTCCCATGGCTGGCCTGGTGAAGAACTATGGGAGCGCAGCCAGGGACTTTTGCATGCTGGAGCGCAATCTGTTCTCCCATCTCAAGTTAGCTTTACTGTTGTCCCTTCTATCGGCCTCTTTTCTTCTCCGCACTCGTCTTTTCCCCAATGTCCCGGGCAGCGGGGGTTTTGATTACGAGATTATGGGTTTGCCATTATCCGTCGTTCTATACGCCGCAAGCGTCATAACTATATTCGGCGGCGTCTGGGAGTTTTATAGCGGACACCAGGACTTCAGGGCAGAGAAGGCCTTTCTTAGTGCACCCAAGTATGTGATGACTGACATATGCGCTTTGCATACACTCAATTATGGCTATGAAGAGGGCACCTCGTCCTACTTACCATTGTCTCGGGTATTGTGTTTGGCACATGCGTTACGCTCCTAGCCACGGACAGGACGAGGAGCTGAGCAGGGCTGGGAGTAGTAGGCCTATCTGATAAGCTAGTCGTAAAGACATGTAATATTGAGACGGGCCGTGGTAATAATAATCTGATGAAGATGTAAAATCATCCGTCTTTCCACTTTATATTTCTTCACCTTCCTCCTCGAACTTTCTTGACGCTACACGTTCTACCATGAAGATCAGCCACAAAATACAACAGTCCGAGAGGGAGGACAGAATTTGGTGGTCATTTGAGTATTTCCCTCCACGGACAGCACAGGTGCCTATCGCTATTGGAGACCAACGTGGTAGCATGACTCTAATCGATCCCTCTCTAGGGCCTGCAAAATCTACTAGATCGTATAGAACGCATGAGGGGCCTCGGACCCGAATTCATAGACATAACATGGCAAGTCCGCCTCTATCCTGACAAGTCATATGTCTCATACTGATTCACAGGAACGCCGGTGGGAGAACTTCTGAACTAACTTCCGAGATGGTCAAGACATGCCAAAGCCTCATTGGGATAGAAACGTGCATGCACCTGACCTGTACTAATATGCCAAAAGAAAAGGTTGACATTGCCTTGCGAGTATGTGTCCGATCTTTTCCCTGACTATTTTCACTCACAATCAATTCCCGCGACTATTTCTGGTGTAACCACACTTTACCCATAGGAAGCAAAGCAGCATGGCTGTCGTAATATTTTGGCACTCCGCGGCGATCCTCCATTGGGCAAGGAGGAATGGGAAGCCGTTGAGGGTGGATTCGTCCATGGAATTGACCTTGTGAAGCACATACGAAGCGAGTATGGCGATTACTTCGACATCGCCATTGCAGGTTTCCCCCAACAAGTGCTCCTTCCACCAGAAGAGCGCGACCAGGAGATACAGTGGCTCAAGGAGAAGGTTGAAGCTAGTTGCAACTTCATCTTCACCCAGATGTTCTATGACGTGGAGCTATTCCTCGAGTGGGTGAAGATAGTGCGTGCAGCAGGTATCGCAATTCCGATCATTCCCGGTGTTGCACCTATTCAAACGTGGAACGGATTCATGCGTGCAACCAGCTTAGCAAAAACCGTGATACCACAATCTTGGATGGACGCATTAGAGCCGCACAAGAATGACGATGAAAAAGTCAGGGAGATAGGCACAAAACTGGTGGCCGATATGTGCCGAAAAATCTTGGAGTCGGACCTCGGGATTAAGGGGCTGCACTTTTATACCATGAACCTAGAGAAGGGAACTAGGATCTTACTTGAAGAGCTCAACCTCGTTCCTAGGGTAGAGACGATTAAGCCCCTACCCTGGCGACAGGTACGGTGTGAACGTCCTTATATGCGTGATGTACTAAGGGTTCCACCCTAATGCAGAGTCTGACACCGAACAGGCGTTCAGAAACTATTCGTCCTATCTTCTGGGCGAACAGGACGAAATCATACCTGTCACGTACGGAAAACTGGGATGAATATCCAAATGGCCGTTTTGGTGACTCAAGGAGTCCCGCTTACGGAGAATTGGATGGATATGGTGTATGGATAAAGCAAACAGTCAGTTCTCATCTCCCCGCCGGTTTAATAAGATTGGATCGATTTATTGCCTACAGAAAGAGAATGCTCTAAAGTTGTGGGGCTATCCAACTACCGTCGAAGAGATAGCCACACTATTTTTCCGCTTCTGCACAAACGAGCTGAAAGCTCTTCCATGGTCAGACCAACCGCCAGCAGTAGAAACTTCAGTCATCTCCAGCCGACTTGCCCAAATGAATCGTCTTGGCTTCCTGACGATAAATTCCCAGCCTGCAGTTAACGGTGTCAGAAGTGACGACAAAACCTTCGGCTGGGGTCCAAGTAATGGCTATGTTTATCAAAAGGTGAGTGCTACCTTCCCCACCAGGAAGCGATAACCCATGACCCTCGCCCCTTAGGCGTACCTCGAGTTTTTCGTGAACCCTACACTCCTATCGCTACTCCTTGAACAGCTTGATAAGGACAGCAACATCACATACTACGTCATCAATAAACGGGGTGACCTGAAGACCAACACGCGTTCTGATGGCCCCAACGCGGTGACATGGGGTGTCTTCCCTGGCAAGGAAATTATCCAGCCAACAATTGTAGAAGCCGTCAGCTTCATGGCATGGAAGGTACGCCGCGGTGAACCTTATTATCTTCACACCATTTTAATAGATCGCTTACAGGATGAGGCATATGAACTTGGCCAACAGTGGGCGCTGTTGTATGAATCGGATTCTCCTACACGCAAACTAATTATGGAACTCATGGAAACTTGTCACCTGGTGAATGTTGTGCACAACGATTTCCATGACCCCGAAGCTATCTTCAAACCTTTCTGGAAAGCCGGAGCTCAGTACGATGTCATGATGTCTAACACCAACCCTGTAAATGGTGTTAATGGTCACTAAATTCATTACTTTTCCAATTAATGCTGACATCTGTATTATCCCTTCCTATGCCCGTTGTTGTATCATGTGCTCCGGGTTCAACCCCCGTTGCTTCTTCCTTGCATTCAAATACTGCATCCACACACATTCCTACATTATACCACTAGCATTGCATCCAACTGCACTTTTGATATTATTCAGCTATCACACTACCACAAGTACTGATTGTTAAGGAAAATGTCCTTAGGGAGCACCTTTTAATAGATAATAACTAGTAATATTTGACGGATATCAAGTCAAGTCCGCAAAGAAGAAGTCTGTATTCATCGGCGGGGGCCCAGCTATTAGCCCGTTTGGTATATCAACCATCTCACCAGATAAATCTTGGGGGGAAAAAAAAGTGATACAAAAAGTAAATAAAAGGTTGTCAAGTGCTTACCAAGTAATTTAATTTTCAATCCAATTTCCGTAAGTGCATTGACAAAGCCTGCCGTCTCGGTCGAAGCTACATGTCCGCCGTCTTTACGCAGCATATTCAGCCCGTCAGTCCAATCAGCCCAGCGCGACGAGTCCGGGGCTATCAGATCCGCCAGAGATCCTTCATGGACGCTTAGCAAAGAAAACGACAGCGGGGACGGCACTAGTGTATTGCCGGGCGGAAGGTCGTTCTGATCCCGCAAGACGTTCGGTGGTGGCGCACAAGTGCCCGTAGCGATCTCGCTGATCAACGACAGTTCTATTCTTTCTGGGAGATCTTCCATCCCACTTCGAACCAGGAACTTGGTCGCGCTATCAACGAAGTGCAAGTACTTATGGCTAGAATCCTAGATTTGAGGTTAATTTCTCATTCTCCGGGAGTAAGGATTACAAACCAGTCGCATGAACCGCCAAGGTTTTTTGGGCCGGCGGATAGTTTCCTTAGGCGCTGACTGTGGCAACGCGTTTACGAACCAGGCGCCTTGCATTAAGCAGTGTATCCGCTGTTGCCTGATGAATTCATACGACTCCTTGTATAGTTTTGATCGTAGGTTACTACCAAAGGCGGCTGTTAGTCAGATATACGTGACCTTGACGAGTCGACACGTACCGCACGGGCACCTTATTTAGCAAATCATCTTCCAATTCCAGTTCCTTCATTTGCCGATCTCTCAAAGCTCGGTACTCGCATTCGGTGAAGTCACGTTCGACATCAGGCCATGAACGGACATGCTCGCTACGGAGTGCCACTTTAATTCTGGTGTCGATGAGCACAGTTATACTTGCTACTTTGAGGACACACATACTGGCTACGGACGAGAGCAACGACGCGGTTGAAGTCTCCGGCCACCGCACCGCTCTCTGCCCATATGCGCAGGAAGAGGTGAGTGGCGAGCGAGTGGACCTTGTAAAAGTCCAGTAAAAATGGTTGAAACGTAGTTGAAGTTGCGTCTGAAGCCTGGATTGAAATCAACGCGTTGTACCATAGTTGAGACCTTACAGCCAGGACCAAAAATCTCCCAATGGTCCGCCAAGAGTTCAACTACTTCATTGGAAGCCTTTCCTAGTAGGCACCGACGTTCCTGAGGGCGGCTGAGTTGTTCAAGAACAAGCTAAAATTCTCTGGCTTTAATGTCAAGTTTTGGGTTAGAACTCCCTGACCTTGGAAAAATCTGGCACATTATCGACCAGTTTTTGCTGTTCGCAGTGGACAGGTCAATACCGGGTGATTATTCCGCAACTAATTCTCGCACACACCATACATTCCAAACCCAATAATCCGACATCTTCGAATTCATGCAATATATCCTCCGACTCGAACCCAAGTTTACGCCATTTGACCAGTTGTCCGTCCTGGTCGTATTCTTCTTCTAGTTTGGAGCTTGTCCATATGAACTGGAGTGCGCTATCGTGTTCGACCACTTCATCAGGAACCACCAGGGTTGATTTCTTGCGATAGGTGACTCGAATAAAATTGGTTTGGAAGTCAAGTATACATGATGTCAAATCATCGATTGCGTGTAGGGACATCAACAACTTTGCAGGCTCAACTTCTAGTCAGACGGAGAGATGGTAGAAATTCACTTACGACGACAGCCTTTGTTATATTCAATCTTTCTAACTCATTAATGAACTCGTCCCAGTAGTCATCACTTGCATGGGATAACAGAGAATTGATGAGCATCATGCTATCCAAGAAAAAGTCAACGTTAAACAAGTCGACGGAAGATGTGGTGGACATACCTGTGCTGTACTATTGCCGTGTCCGCACTGCTGAACCTAGTTACGACTGTTTCGAGTAAGCTCTTCTCCTTCCTCATCTGTTGAAATACAACTTTGAATCCGTAACGATAGACTGAACCCGGAGGAACGGTTGGTGGACTTCGACTGGAGCTGGGCAGGCTACTAGTCGGAAAATTCATAGGATCAGCTTCGACTAGTTTCTTGAGTATTACGGTTGCAGGACGGCAAACATTAATCAAGGAATTTGGTGAGGCTAAGATCTTGACAACAGTTGATATGAAAGCATCATCCAGTTCAGACCAACCGTAGTCGAGGTCCATCAGATTCTGCATTACTGTTAGGGCATACTGGTGTGCACGTTAGGAATAGTTTTTAAAATGCTGGACATGGATTCTCACCGCAAGAGTATTACCGGTATTTTCATAGATGACCCCCACCAAGCTTGATAGTCCTGCACGACTCAAAAATTCCTGGGAAAATTGTTCCTCCTTGGCAAGAATTAGCATGCCTCGAGACGGATAGGAAGTACTATCTTATCTATACTCACGCGAATGTAACGCTGCAGCGAAAATAGTGTCTTACGCAAGCTCTTATCGTTGACGTTCTGAAGTTTCTCTATTGTATCCCTTGCTTCGCGAGCAGGCGAATTTACGAGTCTGTAAACACGCGGTTATCACAAGGCCAACGTCGTGCATGGGTTTCACCTTGCCTCAAATGAACCTTCGCTTTGATTTTCTTCCTGAGATTATCGTTCGTAACAAGTTCATCTGATTCATCCCGAAGAGCAAAGTACGACGCAGGCTCTTCGATTTTCAAGTTGACGCAGAGTTGTCGTATTACATCGTCAACAGTGAGAGTGGGGTCGATGCGAGCCCTGACCGTCACACCGCCACTTGTTGACACGGTATTTGTAGGGACTAGCTGACTCTTCGACTGTGTCCCATTGGGAGCGGAAGGTGCAACTGGCGTTCTGGGGGCTGAGTTGAGTGCCGCCATGAGTCGGAGCGACGCAGAGCGAAAGTAACTTGTATTGATAGCAATCTTTTACAATTAAGGTAGATGATTGTGCCTTAACGATGCACGCTGTATCCAAACTCACTTTATGCACCCTCTCTGTAAATCCGTGGCAATCCCGAAACGACCCGCATCAACGCTACGGGCTAAAAACTGGTCAGCATGTGGATTCGAGGAGCACGAGCGGCATGAAAGGTCAGGGAGCGTTGATCACATCACGCATACAGTAGGGTAGATTCAGACTGACGTGCAAATAATACGACGTATCATCACTGGGCCATGTTTCAAAAATCAACGCACCTCTGCAGAGAGAAGCTTCCGAGTAGAAGACGAGTGTGGGAAAGCTGTATCAGCCATTCAATTGGGCGTCTTACATGCGTGGATTAAATTACGACAGCATCTCCTCCACTGGACTCCGTGCTCGCGGGATGATGGAGGACTGATGAATTAATGACCAGCGCGGATCTGAAACCACGGGTGGCTGTGATGTCATGTCATGTCAGCCACAGCTACTTGTTATTCGCAGGTTCCCCGAATTATTCTACCCTGACTTCCACCATGCGCTCGGCGGATACCTTTGACCTTGGTTATTGTCTCTCCATCAATACTCATCTCCCGCCCCTCCTGGATGTCTCCTTCTCTCTGCACTCCCTGCCTACCCTCTCCTCTTCTGACAGTATTCCGCAATTTCCTGACAGCAGTCTGGCGCACAAAGTCCACCTTGACACCTATCTTTCCCTGCATCAGCCAAGTCACCTAGGCTGTTTCTCAACAGTAGCCGACAGATCCAATGACGGCATCGGGGCCCTATTGTCAGCACCCACTGCTCCTCGGCTTCGCAATATGATGAGGGAGCCATTACACATCAAAAAATGGCTAGTGCGTTACGACATTAGATCTCTTATTCTGTAAAGTTGATCATTGCTATAACTATTATGCCAGAACGGGTTAGTGCCTACCCCCACAGTCCCCATTCGGAATGCGTCACCGCATGGCAGCGACTTAGATTGGAAAGCAGAAGGCTCCCTGTATACTCCGGATGAATTCGCCGAAACACTGAAAAAAAGCCGTTTCTTACGCGCTCCGGTGGATAACAAGCGCACCCACCGAGCAAAGTTAAATCGTAGTGCTCTGGTCATTGAGAAAGAACGAGTAAATCAAGTCTCAGCCAAGGTGCCTACATCATCTGTCGGTTCCGAAGATGTCTTGAACTCGAGGCGCCTGGGTGACTTTTTCACGGCGGATACTGACCCAAACCAAATATCTACTTCGCCAACGGACTATTTAGATTTTGACAGGTCGCCGTCCACTCCCTGCCTCATGGTTTCTACTTCAGACGCCGCTTTTCATATCTCCTTGGAATCTTCAAGCGATCTTTTCGTCCACGTTCCAACAACACTGGCCGCTAGAAGAGGCAAGAATATGCTCCCACATCTGATATTAGACCAAAATCATAAGGAAGAGTCTTATCCGAGCATTCCCACCGCGTTTCTTGGCGCACCGCCCGAACGTTGGCTGCTAGAACATACCAGGTGTCGTGAAAATACTCAGGTGGACCTTCAGTTCATGCTTTCAACTTTGCAGTCCCAGCGTATTGCTGAGCCTTTCCTCTCGGGGGCCACAAATACCTCGTGTTTACAAAATAAGGCAATTGGAGATAGTGGCAGTGACTCCGACGAATGGGCATTTGCCGATGCCTTCGTATCTGAATACGGCGACCTCTCCCTTGGAAGCTCTGGACATGAAACTACAAGTCTCAATGTATTTTATACGGGTATAACAGGGTCTGACACATCTATGATGGGCGAAAATGAATCGTCCCTTTCCCAACGCACATTTCCCTCTTTCGCTGAGCTTAGTGTGTCATCAATCGTTGCCTCACCTCAACGGCCGATTCTCAGAACACCGCCGCAAGAGGTCCGCGGGATACTGAAAGGGTGCAGGAACGTTCGTTTTGCGTCCCTACCCAACAGGCACTTGCCAGAACAACAATTGGAACAGCAAAGCTGGTCAGATAAACCCATGACACGGGTCATACCTATGCCTGTCCAAGAAATGCAATATTCCAAGGTCAGAGGCTCAAGACATGCTTCATCTGTCACTTCGGGGACGCTCGTGGTGCGTTCGAGGCCTCCGAACCCCTTTAAACCAGTGCACAATCAAGGCTATCAGACGGTGCGTAAGGCCGACCTGGACAACCGTCCAGTATCTTCTTTCTTCTCGAAAGTCGGAAGCAGTTCAGTGCTGGCGGTCTCCGCAAGTATCCAGCAGCGTCATTCCGCTGCACATCATCCGGCAATAGCCTCAAAAATGCCAGTAGCACCCGCAAGCCGTCTGCGTAATGTTACGAATGCGAAGAGTACTGGAAACAGGGAAAATGAGATCCGACCGAATCTGGTGAATCGAAAAACTCGTGACGAGAATGTCGGTCGACGAGATAGTTCTATTTGCCAGTCGAGGGATATATTGGCAAGGAAGAGGAAACAAGGGCCTTTGCGCAATATATTGACAAGATTCAAGTAGTATACGAGTATATATGATATAGTAGTGGTATTAACGGCCGGAAATTTCCATATGGAGTGTATTCATAGTTAATCTATGTTGATATTTTTGGTAACCGTAAGTTGAAGTACATAAAAGTAATTGAAGAAAATATGTTGATGGCCTGATGGTCTAGTAGTATGATTCCTTGTTAGGGTTTAAACCAAATCGAGGAGGTCCCGGGTTCAATTCCCGGTCAGGCCCGAGTAGTTTTTGTACTCTCCCCCCCCAAGGCATTTTTAATTGCACTAGTTATTCCTTTTGCTTTATGGCAAGTTGGACGAAATTAATGGGAGAATCCATCAAATGTTAATCAATATTTCCCTCTGCCATAAAGTAATTAGTGTTGATTGAATTCTTACACACACATATATTTTTCTTCTTATCTCCAAATCGGGGCGCTCGCTTACTGGGATGAAAATTTTACGGGATGTGTCGGGATCAAGGCAAAAAATAATCCAGAACAAAAATGGACTTCTCGTTGTCCAAAAGCGGCCGTTTCATGTCATACGGTTGTACATACATCAAACACACCATTTTTGACAACTGGCTTATGCAATGACACTGGTTTTTAGGGTTCGCGAGACCGTGCGCGAAGTATATGGGCGCTATCACAGGGATCAGAACGTCTAGTTCTTCGTTAGTACTTGCGAGCAGAAGCGCAGGAAACCGCTGAAGTACATAAGCAGGGAAGGAGTTGCCAAATCGATGCGGGGTTCTGGAGCATGACCGTATCGCGTGACCCGATTGGCTTACACATACACCCGTCACCCGAAATATTAATATAATTATAAGCAGTAAACTCGTGCCACTTGAACACGTTTTCGGAATTTGAAGGTTAAAAAATCGCGTCCTTATCTTGATCTCTGTCATGAGTGCATGAATGAGAAGCAGTTTCTTTTTTTACGGCTTCCCTGTCATTCGTGATCATGCCATTGAACGTGGGGAATGTTTACGTACCCACATATTCTGCGGCTCATTGCAGTTAGGGTCACATTCTACTTGTTATTGTTCTTTTCTGATGGGGGTAGGAAGTTTCGTATTACACCTCTATACAATCGCAATTACATTATTAATATATATACTTGTATAATAACTATACACAAGAAAGAAAGGTATATACAGAATTTCCTGTCAATAAAACTATTTTGTAAAGGATAATATATGTGTATACGTGTACCGTACAACAAAGGTGGACGTGTGGCAAATGAATGGCGCCGAAGATATATACAACGAATATCAAGAATGCGACGGCAGTGAGAACAAGACAAAAGGCGGGGCTGTCGAATGCGAAATGTCGAATGCGGATCAAGAAAAGACAAACCAAATACCACTGTCGCCTCTGTATTATTATGCATATTTCAAACGCAATGACTGTTTAATAATCTGCGGCGGTGTCGAATTAGGCTTGACGGTCGACATCGTCGCCGCTGCCTGGCCCGGTGCTTGCGTGACCTGTACCTGGTCTTCCGATGCTTTCGTTGTCATACATGTCATACTCGCCATCCCCAACTGCCTGTAATGGAGGTAGCATAGTATGCGTCTGATAGCCCGACAGTGGTGTCAACAGAGTGCTGTTTGGTGGCAGGCGGCTTGGCGCCACACGAGGCGGAGGTGAAGGTGGCGGCTGTGGCTGACGTTGATCATGGCGTACGCTTATTTGAGACATCTGTCCGTGATGGTGTCCAGAAACAGAGGGCACGTATGGATAATGTGCATCCGACCGAGACGGGGCGGGGTGCCAGGAAGCAGTGGTGCTTTCCCCGTACCTCGGTCTTGAATTGACATCACCGAAGTACCCGCCTGCGTGCTCATCGCGTTGGTCGACAGGATAACGTAGCTCATCTGCAGATAGAGCATAGCGCTCACTTGCTGACGTCTGCGACACTGGTATGCCAAGACTCAAGTGTGAGGGGTGCCGTTGCAGGTCTTGTACGCTATGGGCGTATCGAGCAGAATCGTACATAGCTGGATCATCGTAACGACCAGCAACGCCACCTCGACGAACAGGAGCGCCAACTAATTGAGCTGTTTCTGCTTCTTTTTTCGCTTTGCGCCATTGTTTCCGTAACTCCTTAAATTCTGTCGAATTAATGTACATTAATAAAAATTGTTTCGAGTAGTTTTGACATGAGATACATACCACCTGGACTCCGCTTAGGTCCATGCTTTTGCATTGTTACATGCGCATTGAGATGGTTGAGAGTTCCATAGGCTTTGGTACAGTTTGGCCACGAGCATCGATACAAGCGCTCGATCTCATCGTAGCGGCGACGGGGCCTTTTCTTTACCGCATTGCCTGGCAGGGCCACGAATGAATACGTCCTATTGGCATTGTCCCCTGCGCCGTGATCCCCGTCACCAGTGTGCGAGTGCGAGGATGATGGGGGGTTAACTCCAATGCTAAAGCCATGGTTAGACGTTAAAGAATTGCCCGTGTTTGGGGGGGATGGGCCGTAGTGATGGTCATGTACGGGGCTGACCATAGCGGTGGAAAAGTTAGGCCGCAATGGAGATATGGGTTGATTCAATCCGGAGGAACTATTGTCCAAGGATTCGAGAGAGCGGTGGGTGGACGGGCCATGCTTCCATCCGGCGGAATAATTGTACGACTCGTGTCGTACCTCGCGAGACTCAAAGCTTGAGACTCGTTGCAGGGAGGGGACATAATTGGAGGACGATCGCAGACTTGCAGGCATGAAGGCAAAGTCATTTTGTGAATATCGTAGGCTGGGATCAGAGGATGGCATAGGGTACAAATTAGCGCTGCCTAAAAACGCAGGCTCAGACATGCGCCTCTGGTCAATCACTGAATCATTACCAGTGGAATATTTATCCGGGCGAGAATAGCGGTCTATCATGGGATCTTGTGGCGTATTGAAACGATCCCCAGCCATAAATGGCGGGCCTGAATGGGGGAATCGGTCCTGCGAAGGTGGCGCACTGTGAGGTTGAGGAAATGTGGATGGCGAACGGGCTTCGACAGGAGATGGAGTACTTGACAGGTAAGCACCTGCCGAGCTTCTGACAGACGTGGTGGTAGTGGTGGAATTTAAGTTATCATGTGGCGGAGGTTGATATGAATGTGAGGACGGAGGGAAGGAAGGGTTCTGGGGACTATTTTCGTACATTTCGGCGGCAGGAACCTGAGAAACGATGGAATCTGCAGCTCGATTGACATAGTGATGCTTGCCCGAACTGCCTGGAGGAGAAGTCGGGGACGAGCCGCGTTCGTCGTCCACTATGTCGGAGGGGGAGTCGGGATGGTCTGGAGAGACCCTGGATGGGCGGGCAGAAAAGAGCGACGAGACGGGGGCAAGCCTGGGACGAGGCAGAAAATGGTTAGAGGGATAGTCAGGTATATATTTCGGAAGGCCGAGCTGGGAAGGCTGGGGCAGGACTTGGGGCATCATCTCAATCAAGAGAAGGGTCCCGGTCGCGGGCTAGAAATAAAAAGCGGAAAGATATAAATGAAGGCAGGTTGCACGCAGGCCTGCGCCAGAACGGATTGTTGCTCTCTCTCGGTTTCGCAAATCCTCGTCGCATCTCCGGTTATGTCGACATCTCAGATCCGGCGAGCGGTCTCATTGGTCCGCTCTTCCTCTGCCGAGCATTTCTTCTAGAATCCCTGTCACCCTGCTGTCACCCCATCCATCCTTCCCCCTTCAACCTTCCACAACTGCTGCGGCAACTCAATCCTTTCCGATTCCCCCCTCCAGATCTCTTCCTCCCCCAATGTTCTTTCCGCTCTCTTCCGCCCAAATCTCCCTCCCTATATTATATTAGCTTTTTCATCTTGTTCATCTGTGTGACCGTGCCGGGTAAACAACGGCTTGCAAAAAATTATTCGCATCCAAGATCGGATCGTATTACGACACTCTTTCTCAGCTCCATTCGGTCCATACCCTCTTCGTCCTTCGACCATCCCTTTATACGTACTCATTACTTTATGTACGCCTCACGGGCCCGCGCTGTCAAAGCCCACCATCCCCTCATGTTTACTAACTTCTTTCCTTATCCCAACGCCGCGAGTGGCAATGCCGCGCCGGCTTAATCAAGAAGTTCAACTGCCCCCCATCCACAACATTTCAACGCGATATCCCGTCGTCATCGTTGTTTCGTGATCCAAATCAGCCCGACTCAATGGATCTTTTTTTTTTTTTTTTACTCGTTATCATCACATCACACTTGTTGTTCCGCTCGATCACCCTTTTACTTTACCTTTTTTGTCCCTCTCGTGGGACATCCCTTTGTGACATCCATGCGTCAATAATGGGAGAACTCGGCGTTCCGGACTTCACGGGGTAGATGTATCGGTCATGCCGTTGCCGAACGCTGCTACGCATCTCTTCTCAACACTCAGTGACATCGATCGCGGTGCTCAGATTGTTTAAACATTCCCCCCCTCCCCTTTAATGGTTACGTCCGGTTTCGACGGCTTTTAGCGGCGCTGCTTATGTCGTTAACAGACTAGTATTCGTCTTCCATACCGGCCGTCCTAACAATAAGTTATTCTTAGATTGGAACTCATTTCGAAGTTGAAAAGCGTGGTGGAGGTGCCCGTGGTAGAATTGTATATTCCTGCGCTATCAGACAATTAACGATCACTGATAGACGTTACGCACAGATATTAGGTAAACAGAAAATATTGGTTTAATTGTTAAGTACACGAAAACCTCGAAGAACTCATCCCGTGAGAGTATTGTTACCGCTCTCTGTCAGTCCCTTCACAGGATCTTTTCTCTTAAACTATTTTCACATGCTCTCCGAGGTGTGCAGATGATGCTATCAATATCATCATCGTACCCTGCAAATTCAGGATCGCTCCTATTGCCCGCATTCCAGTTGTCCGAGTGTGAAGTCTCTTTGATCTTCGAAGAATGGCCCTGAAAGAATAGCTGATCCGGTGCACAACCCCTGTGTGATATGGATAGTAGTAGTAAAATGGCAGAACGTACAATGGCAATATGCTATATAACCAACCACCGACGGTTATCCAAACCCGAGAGGACTCCGCTTTTTTTGATGCGGCGCCGCATGGGAAAAGACAATGTCGCGGCCAACTTCTTTAAGCAGGCTTCCGGATAATTTTACCACATCTTACGGGATGTTTCTTTTGCGGCACTAGACTCGATTTGGCAACTCGATACAATCATTTGCGGCGCCACAACACCCCCAGCAATACGGACGATCCATACTGTCGACAGGTATTCGTAGCTTGCCTGCCATATAGACATTGATAACGGGTTTTGAGTCGGACATCCGTTCAAGCAGGAGCACAATTATTCTCTTCTGAGACGGATGCCATCAAAATCTTTGTTACCAAATCGAACATATTGAACGTTGATCTCGGGTTGGCGCTGACATTGGCCTAGAGTGGTCCAAGTCATGAAAGCGAACAAGGAAAAATACCTTCTGGGGGCTATACATGGAGAGCCTAGTATTTTGCGCTGATATATTTCTGCCATCAATAAGCCACATCGTAGCTACCTGTCAGTCGTTGCTGTCACCTGCGAAGGCGGTGTCAATAAGTCTTCTCAGTTATGGAACATTAGTGCCCGCGAAACTAAGCATCTTGTTTTTCTGGGTTTGTTGTTAAGATTGAGATCAGTCGGTCTCATGCGTAAACTAACTCCAATTGCTTGTTTTTCTCAGCATGACAGCCACACATTTCCGGCTAACCACTGCAGCCGCATAATCCACGCTTATTATCACATTCAATTTTCCGACGTTCAGGACCAGGGACCACAGACAGACATCTGCCACGATCTGGGATACTCGTGTCTAGCCGTTTAAAGCGGGTCTGACCCACTATAGAAACAGTCACTAGAGGACGTCGCGGGTTTCTCAAACTGCCAATAGCATGCGTGTGGATCCCATACACACAAGTCAATACGTTAGCATCAAAATTGTTCGCAGCATATAGATACGTTTTGCAGGAGCTGGGGCAGGTTGCGGCATTGGCGGGGCGCCAGACAACGCGTGACGTGACACACTTGGACGTCTGTGCGTCGGCGAGGCTCGCGAGCCGACTGACAAGTCTGAACAATGCCAAGAGCGTCCAAGTTTTCATCGTCAACGAGGCCACGGCGCTCGACACGCTTGAATAGTCGTCAAGGTATGACGTCTCACATTCGGCTCGCAGAGCTGAATTTAGTGGTGACGTAGTCAAGAGAGAGTCTAGTTTCAGTATCGAGGAGGCCCCGAAAACGAGACGGCGAAGAGTACTGAAGGTTGAAGTGAAGCACCTTGAGGGAACAACACCGTGTAGTAACTCGGATGCGACAGTTACAAAGACCTACGCTGCGTCGAGCAAAGACCTCAGAAGATCTCAACGAATAACACCAGCAGAATTAATAAGGCGCGAAAAGGCGCTTCTTTCGAAGGAACAAGATTGCAAACGAAAGTCAGACGAACTTAATGAACGAATTCTATTATTATCAAAGAGGGAGGATGAAGCAACAATGTTGTTGTCACAAATTGCTGAGCGTGAGGCGCAAGCCATATTGAATCAACTGGAGGATCATTTTACCTGTCCGCTGTAAGTAGCAACACAAGTCTCATCTTTATGGTCATGTTTGATGTTTGAATATAGTTGTTACGAAATCATGGCTCATCCCTTTTCGCTGAACCCTGCACAGTGCGGTCATACATTTTGTGCCATGTGTATTCTAAAGTGGTTCTTCTCTCGTTTACATCGTGCATGTGGTGGTTGGCACGAACCAGTAGATTGTCCCATCTGTCGAAGTCACCTCGTCCTTACACCAGACCGACCTCCTCGTCCCAACCTTACCTTCCCATTCGTTCCAAATAGGATTGCATCGTCTGTTCTTGAGTCATTTGTACAAAAGCTAGCACGTCCACCAATTGCTCTCGTCATTAAGAAAGAAGATACCGATGGTTCGTGGGTCTCCAACTCGGGACAGACTTGCATCTCTGGTTGTATAAGGACATCTCCGAATCCAAAAGAAGAAGTTGGATCAACGGACATCACACTGTGGAGGGACGGAGGTTGTCTAAGATCTGAATGGTTGAAAAAGGATAGGTTTGCGTTACGACAATCATCATTTATGATGCTTATACAGGTTCATTAGGGATGGCAAAAGAGAAATGACTAATCTGTTGCAAAGATGGGAACACCTAGAAGCTGATGATTTCATCGAGCTGAAACATAGACTGGGCGTTTGATAGCGCCCTGCCGCTCATACCAGGCTCCACTCTTGTCAAAACACGATTCATATTGTACATTACTTGCAAGTTTTTGATACGAATTCCATGTGCTCCATTGACGACATTCATGCACTATATCATAAACCTATTTTCCTCCATCTATGGACACGTATTTAGTGTCAATATCACCAGATTTGGATTAAATCACAAGTAGAAGCATCGTTCTTTAAGCCCGCGCATACCGAGAATATCCTATGCAAGTATGAAATGTCTGTCAAATAACAGGAGAAATATTGCACACCCAATCAGATTGCGTTACCCAAAGCTCAGAAACGCCGTCCATCTTTCCCAGTACTGCTGCTCCTTTCCACACAAGGACACGACGATCGACTTCCTTGGGTGGAGGTATGATCTGCACCTTTTCCATGTTGGAAACAAGCGGCGCAGCGATTGCCTGCAGCCTGTACGCACGTGACATATTTTAGCATGGTGGCTTTGCTGATCAGAAAGACCATACCTGCTTTCCAACGCATGAACTATACCCTGGGTAAGGGCAGTTCCACCAACCACTAAAACGGCCTGAAGATATTTCCGGACCCTTTCCTCCCCCCCGGTAGCTCGCACACTGTTGAATATAGCAATGTCGAGCGGTAGTTTGCTGGCTTCGAAACAGACGTCAATAGAAAATCCACCCAGCTGAGCAGGGACGGGTGTTTGTGCTTGACTTGGACGAGGTGTAATCCGATGTACAGCATTAGGAGTCTTGCCGTCATCATCTATGTCGATCAGTTCTGCTTGGTTAGGCACTTCCGCTTGCAATTCATCCTTGGACACGCTCTGCTCATCACGGTCTCCAATATTGGTATCTTCCACTACCGTCTGGCGTTACACTTTATAAACTAAGAATAAAAGAACCAAACCTTGCTGAGAAGTCCCAACCGCGGGCTCTGTTCTTTTCGCCCCGGTGTCATCGTTTGAAGCTGTCAACAAGTGTTGCGTTGAAATGATCATTGCCTGTGTCTATCATCACATGGGAGCAACGGGTCAACGAGCTGGGAAACCATAGAGGGAAGGTGACTTACGACATGATCTCCTGCCTGCTCGATGATTTCGTCCGTGACATCGGGACAGGCAATTGGTCGTAGGCCAATATGCTTCCGATCAAACTCTATGACACGTGGTTCGAACAAGCACTAGGTGTCCAGTCAGTACACTGCAATCGTCGTTCTGATCCAGATCATTACCATGGGTGCAAGCATAATTTCATCGTAAGCACGCAATCCATATTTTTCAGTTGCCCTATCAGGCCGCCTCACTACGAAGTCGTACAGGTTGAGTGCAAGATCAGTCTATAACGTATAAGCCCATATCACGAATATGCGAGGTATGGTTTTCGTACCTCTGTTAAAGTGCATAGCCTCGTCTTCAGATCTTCCATGACTTTCCAATCGTATGAGTGTGCCAAATTGATATCTTTATAGGGAAAACCAATGCGTTGCAATAACACGTAGAGGAATTCAGTTATATCATCGCCACCTATGTTCAACATCAATCTATAGGGGGTAGGTTCAGGCACACAACAAGCATTTCGAGTGAGAATCTAACCTTGAGTCGGGTATTACCATGCCCTCATCAACGCAAGCTATACTTGTTACCTTCGCTCCTATATCAATTACACAAGCATTCGATATGCCGGCTCCATAAGTCGCTGCCAATGACTCCTGCCGTGTGCTGTGAGAAACGGAGCGCTTGTCATGCAAGGAAACCTCTACCTGTTGAGCGCACAGCTGTTTGAAACCCATGGTTACTAGTAGCAGATTCACAAGTTCCTTAACGTAGGCACGTTCATAAAAGTCAGGGATAACAAGAACAATAGAATAGTTCTGGTAATCATAAGGCAATGTCAATTGAAGATTACAATTCCTCTGACCTTGTATTCCGATGGTCTGATGTTTATGTTTTCTTCCAAGGTTTTGCGAAGCAGTATCTCGATATCACTGAGGTTCTCTTGTAAAGAGCTATAATCTCTAGTGTTGAGATTGGTTCCGTAGACTGGCCATCTCATGAGATAATTTGATTTTTCCGGTTCAGCAAGGCGGAGAGCCTAAGAGAATCACCCATCATTAACGCATTTATGAAGCTGGAATGGTGCGCTTGCCTTTTCACCAATGAGCACATCCTCATTGCATGACGCATCTAGCCAATCAACACGGTATGGATCGTTGTGCTCCGGTATTATTTCTGGCTTAAATTGCTCATTGAAGGTTCGTGCAATAGAAGTGGCATTTGGAGTAACTCTATGTTTGTAAAATCGCATCCTCTCTCGAAGTGAGGAAGTCAAACTAGCGAGTTTCTCTTCAAACTGACAATAACCCTTAGACACTTCTCAGGGCAGACCGAGAACGACCTACTGGATCATCGTGCACGGTGGACTTGGCACTCTCGTCGTGATGGGTTAACTTGGTAAATACTATCTTCCCTTTCTTGGGGCGAGAAACACCTTCTATGAATATTGGCGAGACAACAGACCCTCCACATTTCCAAGCCACGACACAAGGAACAGTAGTTGGATTCACGTCTGAAGCTTTTCCAACACGGAGAAATCGAGATCCTAGATGGACAACGATAACTTGAGAGCCTCTCCTTACCCTATAATATCATCAACAAAACCCTAATAAGAAAATAATACAATGAGCTCTGACTTCTGCTCCTGTGGTGCTGGCGTTTCTTCTGCAGGGGCCTTGCTTTTTCGAGAGGCGTTCCTGTGCCACAGTGTCTGTGATTCATTCTTCAGATAATTGGTACTGATATGTTTCTGCGTGATACTGGATCCAAGTGGTCTCAGCACAAAAAGGAGGGTGAGTCAAACGCGACACACGTTGGGGGGATATGAAAGAGCGTATATCGCATCCCAGTTTCATCTCGCTTTGGTATTCCACGTGGCATTGTGAAGAGAAAGTCAAGGGAACAAGTGAACAGTCAATGTAAAGTACGCGAATCGCATTGAGGTGGGATTAATGGTGTGGTAATAACCGATTCCATGTATGGTATATAATACAGAGCGCCTAAGCAGATAATCCAAGTCCATATAGATCTCAAAGCATTTTTACCAGAACGCACACCAGCCAGAGAAACACTGGCATAGGTTTTCTAATGCAGTCGCTTGCTCTATCAGTTTGTCCACCTGCGCTGGCACAGAAAGCGATATATCGGGGTTGAAATCCCGTCCTAGTGTTGGTTAGGTTAGACTTGAATGAAGTAAAACATAGCAACTAACCAGTCAACTTATTTTGAACACGATTGTACACGAACAGTGCACGCTCGTTTCGAATTTCACCTGCTTCAGCTAGGGTACCGAGTTAATGTGATATCACGTGGAACCAAAACGACAGACCGTTGAAGATATCATTTTCGTCCGCCTTCAATTTCCGTGATGGTCCCTGAGGATGAACTGCAACTCGCGCAAGTTCTGCAGCTCGATCAGGATCGGCTTCTGCGAGTCAGAATCAGTTGAACGTGAAATGCAATGAGATAACTTGTCACCTTCTGCCCTTCTGCCATCCACGTCTGTCTGCATCAGCCTCCAATTAATTAGAGGGTCGTAAACAAAAGCTTCTAGAACGGCCATCAAGGATTCTTTGTTATCTCGCAACACTTGCATCGATATTTCGCACGTCTTTCGGAAGCTACCCTCGATTCCGCTGACCTGGCACCACTGTTAGACCCAATATTAAGCACTCCCCAAATAGCAACCCACCTCCATTGCATGCGTCAACATCCTTGTCAACCGGAACGGTACTTTCTCAGGAAACTTCTCTCGGTGCATAGCGACTTCAAAGCAGTCACCGAAATCGATATGAACAACTTTTCCCGTACGACGCTCCAGTAACACGTTGGATGGATGCCGATCCCCTAAACCAAGGATATGACCGACCATGCTGTTAACTGCCAGGGACCGTGTATAAGTCGCTCTTCGTTCAAGCCAATGCTCAGAATTGTCGCTTTTCAGCCAAAGAACTCTGTATAAATCTTGGCCAGTAGTGTTCTCGAGAGCATATTCGAACACTTCCACTTTTTGGAGAAGTGTGAGGTTTTCGTAATCAGGGGCCATCTAAGCCGCTGTTAAAGGAACTGCATGAACCAGAGATGCGACTACCTACCTGCAACATTAGACGATATTCAATGTTCAGTAGAACCTTCCTCGATTCACGATAATCTCTGATAAGAACGTGGAGTGTATCACTGTCTTGGACCCATCCAATTAAACCAGCATTAGGGGCAAGTGGAATGACGGGGTATCTCTGAATATGCAGGCGGCGCTTGAAGCTGTTAGTATCGACGGACAGCAATGTATTCACAAGGCTGAACAACTGCATGACCCTTTCATCCTGGCGAAGATCTTCGTGACCTACGCGACCGTTGATGGTGATAATATTTAGGACTGGAAAGTCAACGTACCTTTGAGTGCGTATTGATAGTCTCTGCCATCACTACCTTTGATCGACAGCCGACGAGGTCGCTGTTTGGAAGCAATAACAGACAATTTTGTTGCAAAGCTTGCAATCCGAATAATGGGCCGCCCAGCCTGGTATGTGCCTAGCAACATCTGAATATATTGCTGGATTATTATAAATTTACATACCAGGGACAGCTAATTCAAGATTACGGGCTTTCAGAAGTTGTGGTGACACATATTGCAGGTCAAGTGTTGTCAACTGAGGCAATTGTTTTTCAACTTTCTTGAAAACCTGTGGCAGGTGGTCGTTTTAGACAGGGAACTTGCGGGGGAAGAGACCTACACCATAGTAGATATCCCAGGCCTTGTCCAATTCACTTGGCTCGCCATAGATGCGGAAACGTCGGCATGCCTCCCTTGCTTCATGCAGTTCGCGTCCGAATACCTGTGCAAACGAGGTCTCGCGGGCGGTCGTTGGACCCTTCCATTTTAATCATTGAATTAGTCTGGGAGGGTGTATGGGACGGAGGACACTCACAGCTTCAAGCATTTCGTGTAAAGGCTCCAATGCAGCAATCATACCGTCTGGGTTCTTCTCAGTAAAATATAATCGCGATGCTTCCTCCAGTCCTTCGTGCCAGAGTTCATGCCATAAAATAGCTACCCTGATCAACTCCCGACTAACAACCAGCGCCTGATTTACTATTGTTGGGCTGTGCTCCTTCATGCGATCCATAATGCTTGTCGCAGCATTCTTCCGGGCTGCACTGGAAGACTTGGAGGCAACAGTCAAAGGATATATCAACGCCTGAGGATGGTGCTTCCCAACATCTGTTAGCAAGCTATTGATGTTGCGACGAATGTTCGGATGCGGCGTTTGGATACGTGCAATGATCTGGAATTCATCAATAAGTGGATTGTTTTGCGCAAGGTATGGACGAGATATACTTGGGGCAACACATCCAACCAAGTGTCAACTTCAACGGTGGCGAAGCCAGAGCCGATTGCATGACTGACTTCCTGGAGCTCACCAAATTTGAACCATAGTGTGAGGAGCCTGAGAGTATCTTGCAGGGCTTCCCTGTTACGAAGCGCGATCGATCGGAAGAAACCTAGGAAATTTTTAATAGATCCTCTGAAAGTGTAATTGTATATTCACCTTCGACTGCCTGCACAACGTGAGCCACTAGACCAGTTTTATTTACTGACTTATGCTCCGCCTGACTTTCTAAATGTCCAATGACCTCAAAATTAGCCAAGGCCCAAGTATGCCAAGCTTTGTACCACGTCGGATCGTAATATGTGGAAAGGAAGTAGGAGTGTAAGATATCTTCAACATTCCGCTAGTTGTGGCAACTCAGTTCCTACAATGAGAAAAAACTTCAAAGAGCGACATACTGAGCCCCAATCATCCCTTAGCGCCACTTGCCATTCTCCTTGCTTAAAGTAGCAACGTGCTAACAGTTTCGAAAGCTCCATAAGCTTCTGTTTTGAGACAGTGGAACGTTGTAACGCTGCATTTGGATCTTGCTGCTGGAGATCTCTGGAAAGGTTCTCGGAGAACTGACGGAGAAACACCAGACTATCCTCTTTGGCACCAGCTGCCCACATATATTTCAGTTGAGCGTACACAACATTTGGAGGTGCCTTCGCGTGCTTAGTCTCCTATCAGAGATGTACCGTGAAAGGTCAGTAACACGTACTTTATCAGGGGACAATAGCGAGTTAATCGTTTTATCCGCCAGCACCATGCGGTCAGATTTTCGACATAGATTGGCAAATTTGATCCACATCATGGGGTCGTCTTCGGGATTAAGGACTAGCGTCCGTACCTGAAGTATTCGTTGCCAAACTTCAACATCAGGCTGACATCCTTGCAATCTAACCAACGTTGAAAATAGCTAAAGCAGTCGAAAGTAAGGACACACCTCTTCATCCATGTCTTACGCATCGCTTGCTGTCGATCTGGCTGATCGGCATACTGCTTAAAAGCGATAATTTCTTCTAGTTCAGACAACATTTGAGCCCGAACCATTACGCTGGGTGTATTCTTTCAGCGGTTTACAGCACAAATGATTATCAAACTCACTTATAAGAGCGCCCGTATCCCTCCCCGACGAATGAGCTTAGCTCGGGCTCAAGCAAATCGCGAGCTCTAGCGATATGCATAAGGGCCTTCGGAAAGTGATTCTGATGAACAGAGAGAATAGCTCTATAGAAGGCCCGGTCAGGAGAGTCGCCCTTCATCGTCTGGATGTAGTTATCCATCGATTCCCATTCGTGTAATGACCAGGCAGCAGCGGCCGCCATTGGTGCAATCTCCCTCTGTTCTTCGTGGTTTGCGCTTCCCCAATTCTGTTCCACGTGAGCGGCAAGTTGGTCCCATTCCCCCAGAGCATGGAGGCATTTCATTCTGCCAATTTGTACATCCAACGCTGCAGGGTTCAATTCTGCCTTTTTCTCGTATGCAGCAAGGGCTTCTTGCCACAACCCGAGCCTCTCGTACCATTCTTCGTGCTTGGTGACATCATATTGTTCTCTGGCAATCAGTAGAGTGCCCCAGGCTGCATCGTGTTGTTGAAGGCGCGTATTGATGGATATAAGCGCTTCAATAACTGCAGGTGATGATTCGGAGAAGTACTCCAGCTCCTTGTAGTGTAGAGCCTTTGCATATGCCATGTATTTATTAGCATACTCTCCAAGAGTACGGTGTTCAATAGGTAATGGTTTCTCTTCATGTTCCATAAACTCGGCGAGGTTGAGAAGTCGATGAATCAATTCTGGAGGAGCCGCGCTTGAAGTGATAGCACTTTCAATGGCTCGCACTAAGTCTTCCTATGGATGGAGCGTTAGCTAACCCTAGAGAGATATGATCACTTTTCAAACCTGATATTGCTCATACAATTCGCTCCAACAGGATAAGAAAGCTGCATTGAAGAGTTCTTTTGCGAGAGGAGGGTGAATGTCTACGAGACTCATGCACGCACGAAGAGCATGCGAAGGTGATTCCTTCATGAACTCAACTCCGAGTCTATGCATCCATTCTAACCAGTCTTCCCGCGTCGCAACTTGGGATATATCCCACGCTTGTTTCAGATGTTGTTGGTTGACTGTCATTTTCGTCGCCTCCGCTGGGGCAGAAAATTCAGGCGCTTTTGTCGTCTCGTTCTGTCTATCGGCAAGTATTAGCATTGCAGTCAAGGAAACTTAGCAAACAAAACGTACAACATCTCCAAAACGCCAGTGTCCTGGGGTAATCGCTCTCCATTCAGTAACTTCGTGATCAGGTTCTCATATCTTGGATGAGAAATACCCTTTCGAACAAGGCACTGAGACAGAATTAGCATAATGACCGCTCAACACGATCTAATACTACCTTGTTGATGGTTGGTACAAAAATGGCAAAATCAGAGCCAAGCTGGCTGACCAAGGAACACAAAGTATCCATAACTGCCATTCGCAATTCATTGTTCGAACCCTCTAAAACGCGAACAAGGGGATGTATGATGCGAGAGGCATGATCAGAGAGGTTGACTTTCTTGGTGAACCCATCGATGGTCTGGATTGCTCGCTTGCGCAAGGCAGTTATGGCATCGGAGCGCTCATAAGTCTTTACGATAACAGGGATAACTAGGTGTAGATATTCTTCAATATTGGCCCCGAAAGTAAGGAAAGCGTCGAAAATTTTCGTCTGCGTGCCCATTCTTTTATCACTCAGTTCTCCGTCAAAAACTTTGAGCAGCAATGGCAGAATAGTCGGCAAGAACGGTTTAAACTCCGCATCCAGTGCTTTTCCTAGTGCTTCAATTAGCGAAACAATAGGAAGTTGCAAAGAGGCATTATCCCATAGCTCCGTTATCAAGCTGAACACATCTGGCATGTAATTTCGAACGTGTTGCTTTATAATTCCGACAAGAATAGCCAGTTGTTGGAGGTGAAACTCCTGAAGTCGTGCTGTCGTTCCTCTGGTCACCCCCGCAAAAGCTGGTATAATCTATGCAGATGTCAGTAGGTAAAATCACAGTTAAATATGCGGGATGTACTTGAGGAAGGAAGGCAACACATTTTAATCCCTGGGTTTTGAAAATGGACATGACTGCCTCTATCACTGTATGATGGTGAATGCTCAAAGCCTGATCTTTTAATATTTTTAGCAAGGAATTGATAACAACGGTTTGGAAGTAGTCATCCGAGGCAGCAGATGCACCGTTTTGGGATACTGGGACCTGATTTATCGCCGTCAAGGACATCTCGATGGCAGTATCATCTTCTGGACGGCTCTGCATACAATGTTCAGTGCCCACGCCACCACTTAACTTGCCTATTGTTTACCTTTCGTCGATATGGATCAAGTGCTCCCAGTACACCCAGCACCTTCACCACCTCACGCTTTACGGGTTGATTAGTCTCCGTCTGGAGGATCCGTCCGAGTAAAGGTAGGAGTTGAGGGTAATCAATCAATGGAACAATCACGTATCCTGTGCTAGAGCACACTTGACCCAATGTATGGAGAGCTGCATCCCGCTTAAGTAATGAAGGGTCCGATAGCTTAGCAATGATTATCTGCATAAGTTCGGGAACATGAGGCAAAGCATCCTCGCCCCCGACGCAAGCTAGTTCACCTAAACACATTAGGACATGTGCAGCAACAACCGGATTGGAGTCATTAGCTTTCGGTAGTAAAGCGCGCAACATGGGTAGAGCATAGGGCTTGATTAGACGATGGGTCGCGCCGACTAACAATGTTAATAGTCGAGTGCACTCCTCCCGACTCCGCCTAACTAACGCATTAATTGACGTCAGGCAGGAAAGAAATGACTTACATCACGGATGAATATTCAAGCTCTGTCAGCAATTGAATCAAAGCCTTGCGAAGAGAGGGCATAACATATGCCGGATTATGCTTTGCCAGGCGTCCAATGAGTCCCACAGCGGCAACACGGTTGTCAAATGACTCGTCGTTGAGTGCAATGAACAACGATCGCACATTTTCAGCCTGAGCAAGATGTTTGTCGAATCGTTCGTGAAGCGAGCTCAATACGGTATAACGGATTTCAGCGACTTTACTAGGATGATCAATCATACGATAATGAAAGAGTGGCTCAACCAACCTGGATCAGCAATACCAACTGTTAACAATTTGTCCAGAACATCACTAATCACCTCGATGGCATGGCTACTCGCTTGATAGCATATAGGGTCGCGGACAAATAAGCGACAGCACGTCTGAGCTGCAGCACGTCGTACGTCAGGCATGTCGTCTTCGAGGTACGGGAGTGCACAGGTGCGGACAAACTCGTTGAGAACATGACCTTAACATAAATCAGCACATGTCTAATCAATTCAACCTCGGTACTTACCACTGAAATCGAAAATCCCTAGAGTGCTGAGAGCTAATGTGATTAACTGCGGGCTTTTATCTCCTGTCGCAGCCTGATGATACAATTCAGTTAATGAATACGAATGAAAATTTGAATTCACTTGAATGGTGCTCAGGTCTTTAGGGCGAGCTAAGTTCAGCGGCGCGCCAAGTGGTTTGTACGGTTGACCACTTAAGGTAACGGAAAGAAGATCCAATAATCGATCTAGTGTGACTGTTGGTAAAGAATAAAGTGACACACCCCCCCGCGTACCTTGAATCGTTTTCAGCAATGGAGGGATATGTTTTGCGATTGCCACCAAAGCCTGTCGTAAGGGCTCGCTCAATCCGCACGCCAACATAAGATCAAGTTGATCATGTAGCAACTTGGTAAGATTGGGTCCAACTGCAGCAGCAAGCATGCCTATGCATTGAAATATGGGCTCTTCTGATGGAGAGTTGCGCCGACTGGAAATTTATGAATCAAAGCTCTGCTTAAGGAGGACGAAACTCACCCTCGAGCCTGAAGCCCTTGCTTGATTTGAGCCATTATAGGTTCCAAAAATGGTTTCATGTCGCTGCGAACAGCATTGGCCGTATGACCGATGGCGATGAAGGCTTCTCTGCAAGTCAGTTGATCCTACGACTAAAAACTCTTACTAACCATATGATCGTTCATTAGGCCTCTCTAGTTGGGTCAACAAATGGCCCATGGCTTTGTGAAGAAAATGTTCCGTGAACGTTTGTGTGTCGTACGCAGCCAGTGAGGGGATCATAGTGATCACCATTTTGCGAACCAAGAGGTCTCTATGAGACTTGAAAAGTAGTATCTTCTCTGCTGCGTCCATATAACTTTCTCGCATAAACTGTATGATTTCAACATCGAAATAATAAAAGCAATGTATAAGGCTTACCATGCCTGCATGAAGCAGTAATTCACGATATGTCAGTAACGAACCGTGGATTATTTCCGGTTGTGGTAATTTTAATCCAGCCTGTGCGTCCAAAAGAATCTTACGCAAATAAGGACTGCGCGTCTGGCGTTCCCTCTGGGCAACGATTTCAAGACACGCAGCCAACAATTCAGCTGCGCCTTCCCTTACGTGTACTCGAGGATCACGAAGAGGTACAAGGATGTTGTCAAGAACAATACCAATATGCGAATGAAAGTAGGTTGGACTATTCCGAGCGAGCTCTTTCAAAATAAGAACTCCGGCATACTTGTACGACTCTGGCTTGTCTGGCTGAAGGAATTCGATCGCAGCCGGGACTTCGTAGTCCATAAATCTTTCACCAAATGCAGCACCGCCAATTTCAGCAATCTGGCCAAGAGTCTTGGACGCGGCTAGCATGAGGTTTACATCATGATTTGGTAACAATTGCTTGACGTAGTTGTAGAAACGGAAAAGGTTCCTCTTGGATTCGATTGTTTCTTCTTTGTCAATGTCAAGTAGATGATCTAACACGAATAAATCCTTGAACATCATACTTGCATCTGTGGTTACTGACCTATTGCCAACAAACCACCGAGCGCTTCGACCGTAATTGGGCTGTGCGTTAGTTCGAACAATCGCCGATTTATGTTGTCATCCCACAGTTTCGCCGATGCATCCGAAGACATCTCAGCCGTGGCTGTCGAGACCTAAAAGAGGCACGGTGATCAAGGAACGAAGCATGTGGCGCGAAGATACTAAATACATAGCGGCGTAGATCCAGCGCAGCCTGTTTTCGTATATCCGGGTACTTGCTTTTGAGGCTATGAAATATCTGGTTGAGGGGATCCTTTGGCGCAGATTGCGGCGTGGCGGACATTGTCCACACGAGCCAGAGGAAGACTAAACCCGTAACGACCTGACGTATGGGCGACGGGTATTTGCGCGCATTTGGCCTGGCGGATGATGCCAAGCAAGGTGCACAGCCACATACCCAGGGGTTGTTGAACGCCGATCGGCTCTGAGCACGCTGAGGCCATGTCGCCGCCTTGCTGCCCCTCTTCTCCTCACTCCAACGCCCATAAACCCATGTACCCGCTGTCCGCTGCCTCAAAAATCATGCTGTCCATACGACAATCCTTTTCACCAAACAAGAAGCCCCACGTTAGTCTGTACTGCTGTTTCAGTCACCCTCCTAATCCTTGTCTAGCAGTCAAGTACAACCCCCACTTATGAAGATGCCCCCTCTACGCCCTCCCCTTACCGACAAAATAACAAATCTCATACGCCCCCATCCATAGAACAAATCGCGATGGGTCTTCACATTTCACGCACTCCGCACATACGACCCTTGAATTCACCACAGCATTCGACACATCCAACACGACACTCGACACATTCTATCTCTCTCCCGCCTTCACGTCCTATCTCTGCGTCTTCAACCCGGAAGACATTTTCTTCGCTGAAATTGCCGAATAACACGACCTCATCGTCATCAATGAGCCATTCTATGGTATCCGACCATTCGGCCACATCAGCCACATCAGGCTCATTATCAACGGCAACGTCCAATACACTGTTGACACCTCGAAGTGGTCGCTCATTATCTTCGCTTAGAGCTCGTGTGCCGTGGTTTTCAATGGGGTCTCGAGTCACGCCATGTACATCGCCAACACCGACCCGCTTCGATGAGCACGCGAAACACATACCATTGAAAAAGGTTGTCCGATTTGGACACATGCCTTGTCAGGAGGTGGATTGAGCAGCGCAGAATATCACTTTTATTTCGCATTTTCTATACTTATCTCAATGGACATTGCATACCTGGCATCTTGTTGAATACTACATATAGGGAGACATTACTAGTTATTTTTTCCCCTTTATTTCACACTGTTTCCCAATAAATCTGAACACAGCCACTTTTCTATCCGTACTGCTTTCTCTGTTCTTACCCTCCATGGCCCCTGTAGAGACCGAATACTATGACCTGGTGTGTATCCTCGTACCATATTGCCAATGACATCCTTAACTCATTGCGAGCTTAGCTCGGCGTCGCGGTCGATGCCGATGATACTGAATTAAAAAAGGCGTATAGGAAGCAAGCAATGAAAGTTGGTGCATCTCGTCACTCCGGTGGCTCACTTCCTCATCGCCCTGCAGTACCATCCAGACAAGAATCCATCTCCGGATGCGGAAGAAAAGTTCAAGGAAATCAGGTATTTGTCCGATTCCCTACCACACTTTTTCTTGTTGACTCGAACAACAGCAAAGCGTACCAAATCCTATCAGACCCTGTATGAAACTATTTATATCAGTGTTATCCAGTTAACTCTTACCTTGAAACAGAACCTGCGCACAGTATATGATAAGAATGGGAAGGCTATGGTATGACGTAGCCCCCTCATGATTGTTAGCTTATGCTAACGGCTCTTCATAGGCTGACAAAGAAGGTGGTATAAACATTGAAGATGCTACAGGCTTCTTCGCAAATGTATTTGGAGGCGAGCGTTTCGCTGACTATGTGAGCCATGGTTTATCAACATCAATATTACATGCATCCTAAACCTTAATAAGATTGGTGAAATATCCATCATGAAAGATATGACGAGTGTAGCAACGACTATGATGTCTGAAGAAGAGAAGGCGGACCTCGAAAAACAGTTGAATGGCGAAAACACGGCAATGTCGAGTGGGGCACCTCAATCGGTAACAAACGAGGCAGCTGCCGCACACCCCCGAACCGCAGATAGCACCAGCAAACGCACTGCTCCGGATGCCACCCATATATCGTCTCCGACGTCGGACCATGCAGAGTTGCCTTCAGTCATGCCACATGGAGAAAACAGGCCTGGGACCAAGTCTCCTACACCAAGTAGTATAGAAAGGGAAAAACAGAAAGAAGTAGCACGGAAGAAGAGGCATCTAGAGCATGAACAGAAAGAGAAACTCAAATTGCAGGAGATTGAGAGAAAAAAACGAATGGAAGAGCGCATCAAGACGCTCACGGAAAAGTTAATTGAACGTCTACGACCGTTCGTTGAAGCCAAGCACCCCGGTGAGAAAGATGATCCAGAGACGCTAGCATTTCAGGAGAAGATGAAAAGGGAAGCGGAGGATTTGAAGCTAGAAAGTTTTGGCGTAGAAGTGTGTACTCCTACTCTCATCACGACGCTACATCTCATTTATCCGCACAGCTTCTTCACACAATTGGTAACGTGTATATGATGAAAGCCACATCTTTCACGAAATCTCGCAAGTTCCTGGGCATGTACGTAACTTCCACCCCATCGGCAAGTCGCACGTGCGAGACCTAACCAACTATAGCCCGGGCTTCTTCTCTCGACTTAAGGAGAAGGGTTCTTTTGCGAAGGATGTATGGGGCGTTATTGGCAGCGCGTGAGTAATCCACTTTCTGGAAACTTGGATTGGTTCCGATGTGCTCTATTAGTTTAAGTGTGCGGGACCTGATGCTGGTATGTCCCTTGGCATGCTATGATGTGTAAGTAATCACCGTGTTTCCAGGAAATGGAGAAGGCTCAGGCCAGAGGCGACGTGCCGGAAGAAGAGCTGCGAGCCTTGGAGATGGATGTTACCGGCAAGGTAAGATAATTGTGGTTGAAATATCCCCGACGAGCCCAGGTTGCTTATGACTTAGATAATGCTTGCTTCATGGAGAGGGGCTCGATTGGAAGTAATTCAAGTTCTTCGTGAGGTACATCATTTCGCCGACATTCGCGCTTCATTAATTAAAACAGAGTTTTAGGTGGTCGACAATGTCCTTAAAGAGACCGGCCAGCCAGATATGGTGTTATATAATAGGGCAAAGGTACGGACACGTTACGTGTAATTTGAAATCACTGGGATATACGGTGAATCTTACCTAGGGCTTGTTAACTATCGGTGCTATTTTCAAATCAACTGTGCCAGATGAGTCTGATGAAGAACGCCGAGAACTAGAACGGTCCGTTATCTTTCCGTTTTCATTTTGGTCATCGATCTGATGCCACCCTTCTTTCTATTTGATTTTTATCAATGAATTTCCGACGGTCAGAATGGTGGCGGAAGCAGCCACCCCCAAGAATAAGCCATCGCGGCCCAAAGCAAAGAAAGATGCGGCGGAAAAGAAGAGCCATGTACTACCTCCGACTTCGGCCGCGGCGGAAGGTGCAAGTCATTGATCTGCGGTGTAGTATTCAGCTGTTCATGACACTTACGATGGAATTGAGATATACTTGCCAAGGTAATGCACGGCTACTATAGATTTTTTCTTTCCCTTTAATTCGAACCCTTTGGTATCTGGTTTCGCAATCTAACTCCTTATCCTCTTATCTTCATTGTAAAATTCTCTTTTACACTTCGTACAAATACAAGGCATATAATCACTATACAGATAAAGATTCGTGACCGGAACGAACTGTGATTGTGTTACATTTGATATTTGTGGCGTGCATGATGCTCCCTCGCATTAAAAGCGGCTCTCACCTAACAACAGTAACCCATTAGTCACCACGGGACCCAAGAAGCTGGACGACCGCGAACCGCGGTAAGTATGCTTACCTTGTTGAAAAATGGAGTATCGTTAAGAATGCGCAACGCGGTAAGAGCTAGGCCCTTGCTGATGATTATTGTCGCGTGGTGTGCTTCGAGCGTCGCAGCCGCCTTTGCAAAAGCTGGCGTGTGATTACCGCCCTGGGGTTCTGTAGGAATGGCTAAATATTGCGTGTATGTGGGTTGCTCTATCATTCTGACGGTCGCCTCCACAGAAAAAGTAGTACTGACCGTATGCTGGATGAAAAGCAGGCAATGCTGTTGGGTCAATGTGTTGAGTAAGTAATGGAGAAACGAGAAAAAAAACTGACCATATGACACGTTCCCCTACGGCCCGTTCAACTACGCCGTCAGCGAGAAATCAGGCGACACGGCATAGTCGCTACTTACGAAGTCTGTGGATGCTGATGATGTTGCAGGTGATGACGACAAGCCATAGCGGCTTCGCGCTATATCAGCAAATGCCTGCGCTTTATTCGATGGCGCATGCCTTAGTCGCGATTGAAACACATTACTAGTACTCAGCTACTAACAAAGGACATCGTTTTGGTTCAAGTCGAAATATGCTGGACCGAGTTTCAAGTTAATTCTACATGACGTCGCAAGCGCCGCAGCTCTGTGAGATATTTTTAGATGAATTCATGGATAAATTGGGTTGATGGTTGTCCGCACTCGAAACATTTCTTAACCCTTTCAATGAGGGGGAATAGATCCGCGTATGTCGGCGCTCGGACAAGCCAGACCATCTTTGAATAATCAGGAATGACTGTAAGCCATAACCGTCAGCCATGTGCATGATATGAACACATCCCCATTAATGTACCATTCGGCGACCAGTCTTTTCCTTGCACGATACCATGAACTCGGTAATCGGGTTTTATTTGCTGCCGTAGCACTGAAACACCTGAATAGGCAAGGAACGCAGCATCGAGCGCATTTGTTCCTTCCCTTTGGTCCAGTTAGTATATCGTACATCATGCCGAGAACACGTATACTTACCATGGGGCGGCACCAGCGTGGGCCCTATCAGATCGTATCGAACATATTTATGTGCCTTATACATCGTTTTTATTGGAGCGAGACTCACGTGTGACCAAAGTATTCAACATCAATCTGCTGCATTGCATTTGTGGCAATGATAGCGACGGAGTGCGGTTGTCCGGGTCCCGGATGACACCTAGATGGAAGGCATGACGAGCAAGGTTCACGAGATGCCCCTTTACTCACATTAGGCAAGCATCCATATCTTTGTAGCCTCCGCGCTTCAGGAGGATGGCTTTTCCAGCACCGCTCTCTTCGGCTAGATGGCATAATTAAACTAGGCTTAGTGCCGACAAACATTGCCTTAACTTTACCTGGTGTGCCCAGTAAAACGACCTTCCCAGAAATATTGTGCGTCTCAATAGCGGTCTTAACAGCAATTGCGATACCAACTCCACTGATGGCAATCAAATTATGCCCGCAAGCGTGACCTAAACCCGCCAATGCATCCATCTCGGAGTTTATTCCAATTACCCTACCTCCTTCGCCATGCTGATATTCCGCGCGCCAGGCCGTGGCAAGTCCGAGATAGTGCTTGGCCACATTAAATCCGTGGCGGGCCATATAATCCGTCAGCAGATCGTGCGCATACCTGATTCAGATGGTGAGAATTCATGTGAATACCCAAGGTCAAGGATGACACATGCGTCTCTTCAAACATAATTTCAGGGTTAGCTGTTGGCATGCTGAGCACTCGCGAGAAACTTCCACTAGAAATATACCCACAATGAATCTTCATGCTGAGATCTCGTAGTTCCTGGTCCAGTTGATCTAGGGTACACTCAACGGTTGCGACGATGTTAGGATCCATCGCCACTAATGGAGCCTTTGTGTACACAGGAAGAGTGTCATGTGTGTGCCACTGGTCTGATTCTTGACAGTACGAATAGTCGCATGTCAGGTTGAAGTAGCAGCACTAAATTCGCGAATGGTCGTCGCGCTTTAGAGTTAGTTCCTGTTCACAGCAACAACTGTCATTCTTTACCTTGTCAATAGGACAGGCGCTGACGTCGTACGGTGCATTATTTTGAGTGGCACTGGCATGATGGGCCCGACGCTTTTTCCGGAAAAAACCACTGAAGCAACCTGGTTCAACGTCTGGTCCCGACATACAGAAAGAGGCGAATACAAGGACGATTCGCGCCGGGCCATCTTTTATAGGAAAGGCCAATTGATCTACGGTGACTTACTTATGGGTCAAGATCACGGACGTCCGTTGACTTCGGCTTCGAATAGACTGAGTCGTCGGTATGAGAAGGCGGTTGCATACATATCTTATCTGATCAAGTGGCTAAGTGCGTTACCTAGGATCTTCAACAGCCCCGATTCGCCTGTGTATCTATCGCGCCCAGAGATACCCACCACTATTGCTCCCGACCTCGTGCTAACCTGACAGTAGTCACCATGCTCTTCATCATTCTTTCCTCCAACATAAACAAGTGCCTCTTTTGATGTCATCTTGAACGTTTGCATAACCTGTGCCAACGCCGGAAGAAACTCCAGGCTGCCTTTCTTGGTGTTCAAATGAAGAATGCCACGATACGTGTCGGGCATAAGGAGGACAACTTTGCCTATAGAGCTTCATTCTATAACCGATCTTCACTCTGGCTATGATGGAATCTACCTTTACGGGACGACACGTCAAGGCTAATGTGAGGTCTGTTCGGAGACAGTGGCAGCTAAGATCGGGATCAGAAGTAGCCCTAGACCGGGGAAGCAAGGACCTATCGTACAATATTGATGTTGATGTCGCCTTTCCTACTCCAGACTACAGCGGAAGCTTTCGCGCCACGACCCGTCGTGCCCACATCAATCGTAATTTTGCCTTTCCGCGAACGGAATGAAGCCTGAGAATCAGCAAGCAGTTTCCTTTCTGCTTTTGACGGCTGGTTCAGACGAGGGGCCGAAGGGTCAACATAAAATGTGCCTGTTTCCATCAGAAATATTTAGTCGTCTGTCGTATATCTGGACCCAACGACACCGTACCTTTAATGTCGGCATGCTTAGTATACAGATGTAACTGAGGGACCGTTGGCGCCGGTAGTATATTAGTGTGTGGCGCAGAACTTTCATCGACCACCTCCGCATATGCAGGGGGTTTATCATTTCTGATGCATGATGTTCTTGTTAGAACCTGGGGGCGTGGTGTGTAAAACTCACCGGTGTTTCACGTCAAATATTGTCATTGCAATTCGAGTCTATGAGGATACCTGTCTCATATATATATCCAGGTAAATGCTGTGAAGGTAACTGCTGCGCCGCCAAAACTAGTACTAATGGCTGTGCCGCTTCGGCGTAAATTCTGCAAAAAAAAAAAAGGGCCTGACCGGGAATTGAACCCGGGACCTCCTCGATATAGGACGAACCCTAACAAGGAATCATACTACTAGACCATCAGGCCGTCTCCATACTGAGCGGACGGCAAACTCTCAGTAGGAGCATGAGGCCTTATTGCACAAAAAAAAAGCCAGCTCATCCAATCCTTATACTTACTGTTCTTTTTAGAGCATTAGATCATATTCTGCAACTATAACCAAGCATACATTTTGATCAATCTATAGCTACAATGCAAACTACGTTTCTTCCGTTTCCGCGAGCGTTGCATCGGCGGGATTCACGCCCTCTTCGTCATCCGACTCATCGGTGTCAGCATCCTCTTCATCTTCTTCGCTATCTTCGTCGCTACTTTCGTTAAATGTCAATGAAATATACTCATCACCGAGCTGACCATCTTCAGCGCTGATATTAGGCTGTTCACTAAAAGTGTCAGTCTCAAGAGGCACTGCGGCGTTGGCAGCCACTGTTGAAGCTGGAGATGCTATGGCCTTCCGATTACGGTTGGCTCGAATCACATGGGGTAATTTGCACCCTTTGGTTGTGCATGTACCATTATCAGCAAAGTCAGGGCATTCCCTGACGTGCTTCTTGTCACAATCCAAGCCTTTTTCGCAATAACCAAGAACAGCGAAGTCACGACAGATACCATGTCTCGCACCCACATTGACATGTGGGAATGGACACTTTTCACGAGTACAGCGGCCCTTGTTCAGAAAGTGGAGACAAAGTGGCGTGCGCTCTGGAGTTGGGTCATGAGAGAGGTTGCAAGTCTCCGCGGTATTGGGGCAGTTATCCTGGAGGAAGTTCCAACAGATGGCTATCTTTGAAGAGTCGTGTTGATACATGCAAGTCAAGCCACGGTTACATGCTCCTGAGTGACGTTAATGCCACCGTGTAGATACGACGAAATCGCAGAAGCGGTTTGCGATTACTTTTTAGAAAGCTGGGAAATAGGACCGAGGTGAGACTTTGCATACCTGTTGTGGTAAAGCGCGGACACGGTTTATTGGAATATTTTCTTGACTTGTTGATGCCACGCCGAGATCTGGAATGGAACGCATCAGATGGCAGGGCAAGTCCAGGATTCGCAGGGCCACAGACTGATAAGGCCTTCGATTATTTGTAAGTGTCATGTTACGACTCCTTGATGTTTTAGGTTTGTACACCCGATTTCCCGGTGCGGGATGCATGTGTTTGCGGGGAAACGGCTGGTGTTGGGACGACGCAGATCGCTGAGGAGGGAATGTAGATCCGCCCGTTGGTACCGATTTGGGAACTAGGGATGCATGTCTATGGTTACAACGATGGGGGGCGGGACCCAAGGAACTATGGCAAGGACTGTGGCTAAACGACTTACGATCTTTTCGTACAAGTGATCGTCCAGATGACTCAAAGGCGATCCCATTGAGAACAACTTCTGCTGATGATGATTTTGTTGACGTTGTTGGACGTGGCTGACTTGAAGACGCTTTAGAATCAGTAGCGAGTCCAGGACGAATGTACTTGTTTGACGGCCTATAGTTTGAATTCACATATGCATTGGATCTGGTCGATTTGTGTTGATTGATTGAGGCTAACTAGTCATCAGCAAGCCTCTTATAACGGAGAACCACCAGAGAGACGTGCCGGTTAGCCTGGCTATTTCGCTTTTGAGCTGAGCTTCAGTGGCAGAAGAGGAGGCCATGGCAAGCAGAGGAGAAAGTGTTCAAGTCAGCCTGTGTTGAGTCATCAATGTATTACAAATCGCCCTTTCTGACAATCCCTACAAGCGCATTGTCCACATCCGTCAGGCTACTTTCTTTTCTAAATACCTCTAGGTACACCTCTCCATCAGACACTACATTGCCTGCTGCAGCCCCGAGACCGCGCTTCGCGACATACCAGTGCTGTGGATTCTGTCCTCGAGAAAATACCTCGCTCGTTTCCGGCTCTCTGTTCCATTCAGAATTAGCCAATACAGAAAGTTAGAAGTGGGTACCAAAAACAAACAGGTCTAGGATGGCCTTCGTTTCGTACAGCTGCAGCGACCGAGAAGAAAACGGTAGGTTGGAGAGGATCAGGCCTTCTTTTGCCAGTATATGTTGGTCCAAAGGCTGTAAAATCTTTGCTGCCGATGGTAATTGATCAATGGTGCTGCTTGAGAAGTTATTAATTTCTTTAGCACATGGTTTTTAAACTCAAACCTCAGAAGTTCATTTTCTGAAAAAATCTGCTCCAGCCCATTAAAAAACGCTTCCGCTCTCGCGGTCAAGTTCATTTCCGTAGCTATCCCTTCTTCCGGGGGTATAACTGCTAATAAGTGTCCATTGTCCTGCGAATAATTAAATAATAATTCGAAAGGGTTTTTAATACTTGCTATGAAATAAGATATTTCCTTCTGCCTTGTCAATAAGTGGTTTGTTGGGTCAGGCAGATGAATGAAGATTCGCTGCAGCCGGACTGTCGATTTCACATTCATTTTCGCCCGATCGTCAGGCTCCTCCTGGGCTGTTGAATCCGACACCGAACGCGTCTTCGTCGCATTTTCTGATTCCGTCGATGCGGATATGTTAACAGTACTTATAGCATCTTCTAATGCACTCTTATCGACATCTGATAGTTGGGGTCGATCGACTCCTGGTTCTGCTTCCTGGTTCTCCTTCGCCTCTGTCGCAATACGGTTAGGTTTCGGAGGCGCTCTCCCGCCAAAAGTTAGATAAGACGGCCAATACCATTTCTTGCCGTCCACATTGTTTGTAGTTTGGTTCTGTAGGGTTACATCCTGCTTCGGAGAGTAACTTCTAACACCACCCGTGGGTGGGTTGAGCGAAGACGAAGTAGACAGAGATCCCGGTGTGAGCGAAAGAAGATGGCGGAGTAGTGATAATGGGTATCGATGGGTAAAATAATTGCTGGACGTGACGACGTGTGGTGGTTGGGCAAACACAGAAACATGGTTGAGATCTTCCTCAAACGGATCTAGGAGCTTTACGATCCTTTGACGGTGTGGGTGAAGAGGAATGCCTGTATCTAACAGTCAACATAATGGAAGCCTCCTTGGAACAAGTGTACCAAGGTGCTCGCCAAATTCAGGTATCTCTTCTAAACTCAATGACCATGCCCATACGGTGAAAAATCTCTCTAGCTGTAACTCCAACGCCTCTTGTCCCAGTGTTGATAATATTTGGGAAAAGGATCCATGTGTGAGCTTATACCTCTCAGTCTAAAAGCCGACGCGACCAGGGGAACCGACGGAATACCTTAAATTGTTCATAACCATAGAGCAAAATGGAACGAATTGCACCGTCCTGCACGGAGCTATCGTGATATTCGAACGCAGGCACAGAATCATCAGGAGTCCTCGACGTCGATTTCGTCTTGTCCCGCGCTTTGCCCTTGCCTTTGTCGGGAACAGTACGGCGACTTTTGGCCACTTCAATTCCCTCAAACAGTAGTTGGTGGGATGAGGGTCGAAAAATGATCAAGTATGTGGCTTACAGCATGAATCCAATAGTCAGGTTCGGGAGAGAACATGACCATGCGACGCGCCTGAGAATGCACGCTATCGCATAGGTCCTGGCTGCTAAAAAGCCTAATTCATGGTTATCGTCGATGCAGCGGACGAGTAGGCCTTCACGTTACTCACTCAGCAAAGTTCACGAGAGCCTTTGCGAGACCAACTTGTCGTAGCATCCGATCCCGCGAGACAGCCTTCTCCTTGGAGGTGTAAAAGAGTATATGAGCTTGGGCTTCTGCGTCTTCATCGCCATCAGGTGCGGGATGAATGGGTCGAAGTGTGGGATTGTAGATGGTTAAATACGATAATGCTGGCGGCAGTCTGGTCATATCGTACAGGACGCGTGACGTAGCGGCTTATAAGGGTACACAATAATTGCATCTACTATAAAAATGACACGAATCTAGTCACCGCCACCGGTCGCTGGCTGCTCCTGCTCCAATATGGGATCTGGCAAATCCTTCAAGGTGGGGTCTACGCTTCCACCATCAAGGGGATGCATGCTTGAAAGACTCGTCGATGACGACGTCGACCCCACGTCTGGAGAACCATATTCCATCGAGCCAACCGACATACTCCCATCGTGTAGACCTGTCGTTGTTCGCAGTAGCTGGAACATCGCAAAAGGAGGTTTATTTTCTTCATCCTGATCTGGTAGTGCCTCATTCGAAGAACTCGGCGAAGCTTTGCTATTCAGGTCTGAAAATTCGTATTGGGATGATGGGAGCGACAGAGGATGATGGAGCAGTTCGTCATCATCATCATACAAAGAATCATCTAATGGAGGTGAGATGCCTGATGAGCCTCCAATGGATTGCCTATGCCGACGATCTCGCTTTCTCGGGAAGAGCGTATTTGAATAAGAATTGTCTGTTTCAATGGGAGAGAACTGAAGTTCAGGCCTACTCTCTTCGGGCGGCGTAGGTAGCTGCATATCGATAGCCATGGATATTTCTCCATTAGGTATCGCCTCGGGTTCTTGCTTAGGGTGCTTGCGCGCTGCTTGGATGATTTCATGAGTCTTTCTGCCTAGCGGTGTATCTGTGCGTCGACGATAGAATAAGAGGTATGCATTCGGATTCTAAACAAAAATTGAATCAGAGTTACACTGTAGGAGAAAGTATTGCACCTACCACCGCATCAGCCGCGTCGGTGGGGCTAACAAAGGAATCGTCAAAGAGGTACCATTTACCATTGATATGATTTAGAGCGTATGCGCGATAATGGCCTCCGCCTAGACCACCTATGTGCTCGTCAACACTAAATAAATCATAGACCAGGGGTTCGTCTAAACTGGTCAGATTCAATGACCCAATACCGACGCCCTGATCCTCTAGCTTTTTCGCAACCGCTCTTTCACGGATCATGTCTTCGAGATCCAACCCTTCCACAGGGAAGTCAACGAAAGCATCAATCTTGTCGCGAAGCGTTCGGCTATTGCTAAATCGTTTGAGATGAACGACGAGTATATCTGGCGCCCTCCAAAGGTCGATTTTCTTCGTAGCCTGTTGATGCTTTTTGCAGCGGGGACAATACCACAGATCATCTTCACCGAGTCTTTCTTCTCTCGTAAATTCTTCTAAACAGTCTTGTAGTGTTATCCCTTTTTGTTTTTTTTCTATTGCTGTTTTCCTCCCGGCTTCGTATTCAGGATGAGTGTATTCTTCCCAGTTTTCGAATAGGGAATTTTCCCATTGGGATTGGGAGTCGCCAAAGTAGAAGGCTTTCATATTTTCGTCAAATTCGCAGTAAAGAGCGTCGTCTTTAAGCAGGAGCGGCTGACCCTCCCCAACTTCTTCAGCACGCCTTGTCCAAGACTCCCGTTCCGACGAACCTGAATAAAAGCCATGGGCAGTTCCCCATTGTTTCTGATCAAATTGAAGCTTCAAGTTGAATATATGTTTCTTTGTGCCGACCCTGACTGGTAACAAATCGCTTGGACTTGTGGGAAGATCGGCATCCTCATCCATGAACTTCGACTTTTGGTCCGCTATGTCGCCTTCCTCCAGGACTGGCTGGTCTTGAGTTGCTGAGGGGTTGCTCTTCTTGATCCTTGCATTAAAATTAAGAAGTAAGAAGTATCCTCAGACGCACCTGACGAATGTCAGAGGCCGCTGCTGGTTCCCAAGTGTACAAGTGGTTAGCATTCCTTGTCCAGTGATATAAGCGTTCGACGACTTGATCATAAATAGTATTCAAGTCGCTCGCTTGCTCCTTGCTAAAAACTGCAATTGTTGGCTTCCCAAAAAGGGTTGCATTTTTGGATATGAACGAGGCACGATTTGACGGACTGGCTTCACACATGAACACCGGGAGGATAAATGGGTCATCTGGCTGTGGTTTATATGATTTGCTCTGTTGCGCATGACAGGGCAACTCAAAGCAGAAGATAACGTCATTATCTGACATTTCTCCCACTGACACGTTATCGTCTAAGTTCTTGTAAAATCGCTGGCTGAACACCTCCAGAGTAAGGAGCTATAGACGGCGTAGGATTTAAATGGCACAAGAAGTGAATTTCAGCAACTTACATTATCGGGCGGAACATTCATCCACCGACCTAGAAGTGACCGGACTTCCCTGAAAGTTGCATCGCTATCTATTTCAACTGGAATCTGCAAGATCGATGAAATAGACTTAAGTGAGAAGATAAGTAAAAACTTACCTTTAGATGTGGTTTCCCAGCGTCCCATGGAACATATTTGATCAAATGTCTCCATTTCTTCTTGATTGGCAATGTTAGATACATGAAGGGGTCGAAAGTGATTGAGACCTGTAAGTTCAAGAGGTCAATCCGCAACCGCATAAACAAAGTGCTGGGCTAGATACCTTCTCACATTCGGGACAAACGAGAGTGCTTTGGTATTGACCCTGGAAGAGATCTACAATGACACTGTCATTTCGAAGCATATACCCTTCCCAAGATTTATTTGCTAGCTGGACGAGTTCTAGGTCACCCCCACCCTCCCAGTCCGGTTTCTCTACGTATGGCTTCTTAAGAACTCGATTGAGATCCTCGTGCAAACCGTCGAGTAAGAATGCGACTAGCTCTTGAGAGTCATGTTGTTGATAACCGCTGAACTGTGGGGCGAAACGCTGAAGTTGCTGCTTGAATTCACGAGGTGGATATGATGTAGATGTTCCTGTAGGGACCCAAATCCTTTGAAGGACATAACCGAAAGCTTCAGCGATGGCACCATGCATGCCAAGGGGGTTATCAGGATTGAGTTCCTCTTCGTAAACACCGCCTGAAATATGTTCATGTCAACAGAGCTTGCGGAGTAAACTACTTTACGCATACTGAGGAAATATTCCGTCAATTCCTTACTGTGTGCAAGACATTGTAAAGCGGAATTCATGAAACAAGTGTTTCCCCTAGTGTGAAGCTCGTAAGAGGGGAATCCGTATTCCTGCTTCATAGACGTACATGTTTCCTAGCCCAAAAGTTCCTGGTACGGTTGGTTTCAAGATTCTTGAAATTGAACTTGTTGGTTTGATTATACTATTTCCCATAACTTTCTTTAAGGCGCTCTGTGCTGCAGTACCTCTGGCAGCCAAAGGTGAACCGGAAGACATACGATTAAAAAATCCATCAGCAGCGTTGAAGATAGGGGCCTGAACCTCGCTTGGTAACTTTGTAGTAATAGTGCTGTCCATGATCCAGCGCTGTTCCTGGTCCATGCACTCGACCACAAAGGCATCGCCGGCTTGAATGCCTGCCTCCTCCAGTGTTATGTTCCTTGCTTCCAACAAGTGTGCTCTTGCATTCAAAAACTCAGATGTTACCTGATCGGCCTCGAAGGGGTTGTCAGTTGTACCCTCTAAGTTCCAAATGCGAAATATAGGTCTACTCTGAGAATTGGGAAGGATAGCATCCGCGAGCTTCCCGTGTAGGGTTGCAACAGTTTCCCCAGAGGAAAGAACGAGGGGAGGATATGGATTACCGCCAGACGTCTGTTGGTCTTCGGTAACCAGTCTCGCGACCAGAAAATGAGGAGGAAAGAGCTCTAGAGATGCTTGCTTTGATTGACCTCTGCCGACGACCTGGCGTGGAAGCGGATAAGTGGCAGGCCCATACCTGACAACCGATGATGAGCTGATCAAATTACAGGTGGTATGACGCGACGCACCAGGATAGAAGGAAGGTCCAAATCTCTTCTGGTACATATTCAACGTCCACACCTTCAATCAGATGAGTGGACAAGTTTCCGTATTGATCGAGGAGGCTGGCATTATTAACAGGACCCAACTCTTGCTCGCTCACCGAACCCTCCTTATCCACCACCCCTGTACATGCATGGTGCCAGCGTTTCCACCAGCCTCGAGCAACCAGATACCAAATTTCGCCGATCTCCATCTGGCGCTTCTTTCCTTTGTCAACGATGGACCATTTCTCGGCTGGTGGCACTGGCTGATGGTTGGCAGCACTGGAAGGGGTGGGCATGGATGTGGGAATGTCGGCCTCGCCTTGTTCTGCCATGTATGCATCGATGTCTTGAGTGGGGTCAGAAAGAGAGAGATTGGACATTGTGTCAGCGCGTGGGCTACGTAGGTCGGTCGGGATATCATCGGACACTGCACGTTTGGCGGATGAGGTGGAGACGTCAGAGAGCATAGATTGGCTTCGTTGCCGCTTACGACCCGGTTGTAAAGACATGTCTATAGTATTGGGAGAAGGAGAGCTGGCGGGCGAAGGAAGGACATTGGCGTTCTCCATGTCAAAGACGCGTTTACGTCTGTCACACTACGTCACTTCCCTCTATCAAAAGAAAGATCGCCACTGAAATCTATCGTAGACAGGGATTCGCCGAACACCTGGTACTCTTCCTGGACTCCTACCTATCTGAYCGATTAACCAGTTACAAACTTGGGGCTGCGACCTCAGACTGGTATAACATGAACAACGGCATCCCCCAAGGGTGCAAGATATGCCCCATTGCGGCCTGCCTATACATCGCCCCTGTCTTAAAAACATTAGTCCCCTGGGACCCATACTCTCAGCATCTGCTTCTATCGTTCATCGACGATACTGGCTT
>JNHY02000064.1:0-68750 GCA_001691755.2 Amanita polypyramis BW_CC | reverse complement strand
AAAAAAAAAAACCCCCGTTGCCGTGAGCACCCTACTTTAGTTGGAACGTTCTCCCTGTGGGCTTTCTCAACAACCGGATATTCGTCGAATATATCGCGAATCAACTGAGGCGTTATCCGTATTTTGATTTCGGCGCCCTCGATCGTCTCTGGACGAGGGTCGACAATCTGACCAGACTTGCCTTTTTCCTGACTTTCCGCCGCAGCTTGGGCAAAGAGCAGATGCTTTCATTGGCACGAAATTGTAAAGACTTGGATATAAACCAGAAGTGAGATCTACCTCGCGACCCTCCCAGAATTCTGCCTCAGAAATTTGTCCATTAATAACCAGCTCCTTGTGTAGCAAGGCCAAGTCGGGATTGCTCAGTAATACCTTCTTGCGCAGTCGGAAATCACTTGCGTGGTCATTCCCGGGAACGACGGGTGTGCTCATTCGGTCGCTTGCCACTGAAGGTGCTCGAGAGGTGGATGCCCGCGACGGGGGGACAGACAGCCTAGGTCCAGGTACATTTGGGACAGGAGCGGGTAGACTGGTATTTGCAGTAACGGGAGGGCGAGGGGTGAGCACGATATCTGGCACGCTCCGGTTCCGACTGATGATTGTCGTCAGGTCCTTCTTGAACTTTTCACGTTCGGCGTACGCGACAGGTGAAGGCGAGAGAAAGGTAAAGTTGTGTCCTACTTCGTCCCCTTTGAGACCAAGCTTGAGGCGAACCTGTGCGGCGCCTTCCTTAGAGCAGAAGAGGGCTAAAGAAGTGTCAAAGACGGCCTGGGACAAATGGCAAGGACTGACAAAGAAATTCGTTGTAAGGAACGCGTAAGGAAGGGACTTTCTTTGCATCTTGAGACCATTGCAAATGGGTGTCTGTGAGCTCAAGGACGCCTGAAGACTTTTTGTAGGATGCCTTTGCCGTACACAACAAGGTAGGCATAAAACCAGGAGTCAACTCACTCGCCCTTTGTTATGTAAGCCTCTCCCGTCTCCCTGATCACTGGTCCGCCAAAAAATGCCCCCGCTCATCTCCCCATCATCCCTCCCCTCATGCTTCAGCTCGTCGTCTTTGACTTTGACTGGTAACACACCCCCGCCTTTCCATGCTAGGTCGCTTATTCCAATTTCTTGCAGGTCGATGGCGGACCAGGACACGGATAGATGGATCTTTGAAGTACTCGCTCCTGATCTACGCCGGAAGATGGAAGATCTTAAACATAGGGTGCAATGGACAGATCTAGTGTAAGCCTCCACCATCCCTCGTCAACGATCGTGCTCCCATAAAGATTCTAGGGCAGAGTGCTTGGTTAATGCTCATGAGCGCAATATCCCTAGAGAACATATAGAAAATGCTCTGAGAATCATGCCCTTTGTCGGTATATCTTTCATCTACCGGAAAACGACGATAAACATGCCTGTATAGCACCCAGCCATGGTACGCGCAGTCAAGAACCTCAAGGCGGCCGGAAATACCACATTCCTTTGCCTATCCAACTCCAACTCTGTCTTTATCTCGACCATCCTTCAGGTGCGCAACCCCTACTCATATCAATGTCAAACTGACTGCACTGCCCAGGACAAGAAACTGACAGACGTCTTCCACGAGATCATCACGAACCCGGCAGACTGGGACGAATCAGGTTTGCTAAAGGTGTGCCGCAGAGTCGACCCCAAAGGCCCAAAGCATTCTTGCAAAGTCGGATGTAGTCCGAACATGTGCAAAGGTGTGGATGGTCAAGCATCATACAGTTTCACTTGCTAATTCTATCAATAGGAGAAGAACTAGACGCGTATCTCGCGAGACACGGAACTCAATTTGACCGTATCACTTACATAGGGGACGGGGAAAACGATTTCTGTCCGGTATTGCGCCTTAGAAGGTATGCTACCAGCTTCCCCTACCTCACACATGCTAACCCCACTTCAGTCAAGACCAAGTCCTTTGCAGAAACCTCCGAGGCCTCTCACGACGCATAGCTAGGGAGGGAGGTTTGCAATGTCAAGTCAAATATTGGTCAGAGGCCTGGGAGGTGGAAGAGATCTTTACCAGTCTATAGATAAATTTCACGCATCAAGAAAATAAAACTAACAGAATCATGTTGTGAGACTCGCTCGTGAAAATTCGGCAATAAATTGCAAGGAGAATAGAATCCAAGTTTGCTCAAGTCCAAATGCGCAAATGTACAACACACACACATGAGACAGGAAGGAGCTCATCGACATCTTTTGGTCATCTTGGCCATGCATCTAATCCACTCGCTTTCCGTGCATCCTTCGTCGTCCCAGAAACAGGCTGTTGCGTACCGTCTGCTATTGAGAATGGTTGTTGCCTCTGCTGCTGCTGGGCATTATTCGTTTGGCCACTCGGGACTATCCCCGCTCCGTAAAACGATGGTGCCAAGGTCTGCGCTGAGGGTGCGACATGACGAGGATTGTTGGGTGGTCCTGTGGCCGCATAGGACTGGTATTGATCAGGTTGGATCGGAACGTACAAATTCCCAATATCTGTCCGACGATCCAGTGAGTCGAATGCAGTCGGCCCGGACTGCTGGGATTGAGGATATGTCGTGGCATATCGATTGCTGCTAGCTGTCGAATTTCCTGTGTATGTTTGGGCGGGGCTAGTAATCATTGCCCCTGAGCCATACATAGTGTTTGCGTTATCGTTTCGGGCCGCGTTCCGTACATTAGACATGACCACATCTCTTCGCGTATTTTCACTTTCCACCGTGATCGTCGGCGGATGGAATGAATGCGATAGTTTTGAAGGAGGAGGGGGATACCGGCTACTTGAAGCCCAGTTTGTGAGTCCGGATGCGGCCGCGGCCTCTGCTTGTTGCTGCAAATACTCCAATTGTGGATAGGGCTGCGCCGCTATCGGTTTCCCGGACTGGCGCCTTTCCCATTCTCTCATTGCATCATCCCTATTGAGGACTGGAGTGAGCGCATTTCTTCCACCTATCACATCCTGATTCATATGCTGCAACCGTGCGAGTGCTGGTGCTAATGCAGGGGGTATCGTATCCATCTGATTGATGGTATTTGCTCTTGCACGCGTGGTCGGATAATATGATGAGGAGGGCAAGTTTGGATTCAAATGCGCACTTGTGTTCATTCCTGGCACGTGAGGATGCGTCGGATAAGCGGGATTGCCCACACCCAGCTGTCCTGTTGAAGGTTGCTGTTGAGCGAGCCTATGTTGGGCATGCTGCGCGGGAGATTGATTGGAGGGATACTGCGGATGCTGGACATGTTGCTGTGATGAATACGTGGACGTTCCACTCTCCGAGAATGATGGTGCTGCTGCTGCGGCGGGATTTTGGCTTTGTGGCGTGATGTACGGGTTCCGAAAGATGGAAGCCGCTTGTGATGCGGCTTGAGCTTGAGCGGTGTATGCTTGATGCTGTGCAAGGTGATGATTATAGCTTGCGGCGTCTTGATACGCCCTCGTGCCTTTTGGCTGTGATGGTACCAGACCTCCGTAGGGCCTCTTCGGGTCCGGCACGGCCGAAGGAGAAGGGGAAACGTTGAGTCCATCAGGCTAAGAACTTTGTTCAGGCTGTTGTGTAGGATCTAGGCAGGGAGTGTGCTTACCACAAACGGTTTAGTGAACTTTTCGCCCGTGATGAAAGGATGCATTCTAGCTTGCTGTGGCGTCCATCGTGTAACGGGATTGAGATTTAGTAAGCCCTGACAAAAGTCTACGAATGCTGCCCGATTATTCATTTCTGTCCAATAGTGTTAAGAATGTTGCTCTTATTCGGCGCAACGAGACCAACTCAACCTTTGTCAATTTCGTGGGTCGACCTTCCTGACTTGGACTGAGGTATAGGAGCAGTATTGATCAGCTCTGGTAGTGAAGTCGCTTTGAAGTACTGTTTTCCAGGCTGTTCGTTGGTGTTATGTTCTCGTGAATACTGCTCTATACCCTTCAAGCGATGCCTTTTTTCGTTTAGACTGGTTTGGGGGTTCCAGACTTCATAAGTGTCAAAAAACTGGTGCACCTGCTTTCCGGTATTCAACATGCTTAGAGGTGGCATGCTACACAAGACGTCAGAACTGCGGATTAGTGAGGGTGTTAAGATACATACCCGAGCATGTCAATGATACGCGTGAGTTGATTGTACTCGCTGGTTCCCGGAAACAACGGGAGGCCGAGAAATAGCTCAACGGCAATGCAGCCCAAAGACCATACGTCGATGGCGGCCGTATAAGACATTCCTAACAGCACTTCTGGGGAGCGATAGAATCTGGACTGTATGTAGGTATACACCGTCTGCCTTTCGTGGCATGCGGAACCAAAGTCAATGATTTTTATTTGAGGAGATTGGAGTCTTAAATATACGGTCAGTAGACATTAAAAAAAATAAAACGGGTCGATACCCACGATTTCAGCAAAATGTTCTCCGGTTTCAGGTCACAATGTATTAGACGAGCTTCTTTGAGGACGGTCATTGCGTCGAGGAGCTGCGCCATAAATACCTTGACGAGCTGAGTGCTTAATCCTTGGAATTGGTTTTGTTTGATCAACTCGTAAAGATTGGAAGATAGTAGCTCAAAGACGAGACATAGATGATTGCGGTGGATAAACGAGTCGCGGAGGCGAAGAATGTGATGTTCGTCATTCGGATCACAAGTTTTGTTCAGCTGCAAGGCATGAGCAGGCACAACGGGCGATGGACAGCTGCTTACCAGTTCTAGAATAGTCACCTCCATCATACTCTGATTGAAATAAGCAGGCTTGTTTTTAACCACTTTAACAGCCACGACCTCATGTGTCTTCATGTTTTGGCATTTTACCACCTGACCAAATGTGCCTTGACCCAGAATGTCGAGGATCAGGTACCTGCATGGCATGAGCATAGCCCCCGGTACAGGAAAACAAAGCTCACTTGTGGCCCTCCTCCGTGCCTAACCAATCGTTGACATACAGGATGTAGTCATAGTCCTCATTGTCGTAGCCTTCATTGTGAGCAGGTTTGCTTGGTTTGGTGAGTACTCGCCGTGGATTGTGAGTTGATTCGTATCGGAACTGTGGATTGCAAATACGATACGTCTCGATAATGTTAGTTGTCAGTTGTTGCAAAGGCTACAAACAAATAAAATTAGTTGCCCACGGAGCAGAGCGGACGTTCACGCACGGAGAGATAAGCGCCAGTGCTGGCCATTCTCCGTCCGGCGGGCTCCATGTCAAGCCGTGGCTGTAGGTCGTGTACAGTGCGTAGTCTCCGGAAACCTGACACACGGCGTCGCTGTGGAGGCAAGTCTACGACCATGGGCTGATCGAGGGGATAATAGTGCGAAGCAGGGGCTTGAGCGGGATGCAGATAAGAAATTGGAGTTGGAGGGTTAGACAGAGAACTTTGCTTGACCATGGTATGGCTAGAAAGATGTGTTTGGACCTGTGATGGTGGATGAGGACTGGAGGTGTCCATCGCATAGGATGGGGTGTAGGATTGCAGGCCAGAGGCAGTCTGGGATGAATAAGTGGTTGTTATGGGTGGGGTCATCGGGCCAGACTTGACTTGGGTGTGACTGCGGCTGGGGTGGGTGCGCTGCTCTGCGTGCGACGCATACGGATAGGCGTTAGCAGGGGGAGAGTAGGGCGGCTGCTGGGCGTAGGGATCGAGAAGGGCAGCCGAGCTGGAGCTGGAAGAGCCGCGGAGGGGAGAACGCCCGGCGCGAGCAGCCTGATTTGCATCCTGCTGATTGAGAGATCTCTTGGGGGGATAGTACATATCGGAGAAAGAATCGGCGGGAGGAGAGGCAGCGGGGACTGCTGTGGAGGTGGATACGGGGAGGGAAGAAGGCTGATATTGGACAGCGGGTGGATAAAAGGCGTTGGAAGGCATGGGGTTACGGGGGTCGGGGGCGTCTTGGGGGGGCTGACGACGACGAGGGGCAGCAGGGGAGGAGGTGGAGAGGGAAGCGCTGCGGGAGAGGGAAGGATAGGGCGGGGACGGGAGGAGGTCGGGATGGCGGGGGTGGCGGAGGGCGGGCAGGGTGCGGTGGGGCGGAGGGCCGGGATAGAGCAGGGCAGGCTGGGGCGGAGGGCCGGCAGCGAGGGGGTCGAGGTGGGTCTGCCAGCGGGGAAGATCAAAGTCGTTCGTGTCAGCCATGCCTGCGCCACCCTATTGCGTCCTATTTACGAGCTCACTCACTACCCGCTCCTCCGCTGCTCGTCCCTCCTCCACCCTCACATCCCCAGACACATACACAACCTTCCCCAGTCGCCGCGCCAGTCGCTGCGCTATCCCCATTGCAATCTCTCCCCCAAACATCCGCGTCCCCGCCCCACCCGGCACCGCACACGCCCACTCCCTGCACAGTCTCCCCTCTACAATCGCTTTGTCAACCTCCTCCTCCCCCAACTCTGTCCCCCCCATCCATATCATGTACGAATCTACTAGCTCAATCACCTGGATGGCCACCCCCCGCATCCCTGCCCGCGATGGTCCCACGTATTTTTGGTAGATAGTCACCGCGTCTGCCATCTAAGTAGCTATAGCCTAGTCAGCACATTGTATATGCGCCATATTACGAACAAGGCACTGACGTTGTCAAGTATTGGATCAAGAGTCTGTCTGATATAAAAATATTACCACACTTCCTTTTGCAGTCACGTTCAGACATGGCCCAACCTCAGATCAGAATGAGCATTACTCCCGTTCGACCAGATGGCTCCATACACTGCTACCATGACAAGCGTCTTCTTATGCAGACCAGCCATACCAAGTCTCATCCCAACCAGCATGTCCTTTGCCTGCCTTTACACAACTTATACTTTGCTCACTGGCAGTTCTTCAACAGGACGTTCTTCTGCTGCCCGTACCCAAAGGAAGGTGGAAGATGCCCTGGTGGCTTCTGTAGGTTTCATTTCGTTCGGAACGTATACTACACTGCTCATTCGCACAGTTTGGTTAGATAACCTTCGACTTAACCCTAAATGGGATGAAGCTCTCTTTAGAAACGCCTATGGGATTCCACTGGAAGAGGATCTCGAAGGTGTCTCCCTCTCACCCAGTGACACTGCTCAGAAAAGGCGGGTCTCAGAGGACGCCCAACCAGGACCAAGCGTGTCCCCAAAACGTGCCCGACACGACGACAACGATCACTTTTCCACGTTTTCGTTACTTGACACGAGGGTCCCACGCATAATTGACCCTTCCACACCAAGTCGTAGCGGTCAGTATAGAGCCTCTTTCTTATCCAAACTAGAGTGACTAATGTCCCCAACAGCTCTTAGAGATGACCGTACTTCCGGGTGGCCCATGACTCCACCTTCTACCTCCCTTGCACGGGCGAACCGTACGTTGGCCGAGGTCCCTTCTTCTCCCTCAGAGGAGAGTGCTAGAAGACGGGGTCGCAGGATACACGGTCCTCAATCACGCTGCCTTCAAAACTTTGACAGCGTCATGGCAAGTCCTGGCTCTCGGAGCATCACCACCTCACTGACACCAACTCAGAGCGAAATCAGCTCGACATCCGATGGACTGAGCCCGCGCTCCTTTGCACAGCCCACAGTGGCCGACGAACTCGACACCATGTTAATGCGTCTGAAGAGCATTCCCGAACATATCAGAAAGCTTGAACGCCTTCAAGATGCCAAACAAGGTATGATTGACGGTAGGAATTCCCGTATTCATACTCTCCAAACAGAGCTGGAGAGGTAAGTGCTCCGAGTTCCACTTTCGACCTCGCACCTCATGCTGCTCAGGGCCATGCAAGAAAACGAAAAATTAATTAGAGAAAATGAGAGGCTCACACGAGAAAACGAGAGGCTTTCCCGTACTTTGAGCCACACGTCTTGACACTTACGGCGAGTACTGTACCATATAATTTTAATTCTTATGTTTGTACATAGGCTTACAATGTCAGTAATTGAATCTTGTCAGCAGCACGCGGCCACACGTGCGCTTGCCAATTTATTTGAAAGTGTTGGCACTAGCGAAGCTGTCATCAACTCACCATTTATTATAGTTGACGCCTGTCAGTTAACACCGTCCCTTTTCATGGACATCCTAGTCCACGTGCGAATCCAAACTTTACTCGGCGTCGTATTAACACATACTTATCGTACGTACACACGCACACACACACACACACATATATATATATATATATATATACCTTTCTAAATCCGTCCCTGCACACAAAAAGATAACGCCGTGAAAGAGATAGCACCCTGGGTGTGAAACAAACTCAAGCGATCGCCAAGTCATATCTTATACGATATGACACAACCAGCTCTTTTTTATTTTGGCCGGATCGTCCGTCAGTCTTATAGTCCCCGCAGGAACGTGCTCTGAAACTCCAGGCTTTAATTGCTCAAGGGGTGGGGGGTTCACGGCACCGCCCATACATCAACCACTGCGATAAGCTCATTTCATTGTCCTTTTTTTGCAAGATGCTCCTTCACTACCATATCACAGAAGGAGTCGAGAGTGTCACCGTCGCATCCAGACCTCGCAAAAGATAAGTCCGCCCAGACTCGACAACGCAGATCTGGGGGTCCAATCTGTGGAGTTTAACCAGAAAAGCAGGTAGTGCGACCGAGAATAACACATTGCTACGTCCCGGATCGCGATAGTTTGAGCAAGCTACATATATACATTAACTTTAGCAGCCCATGGGTATTGAGGTCCGCGTGGCGCGTTAATTTTAATGTTTTTTCCTCTCTAGGGAGGTCGTTGGGAACACCCTGAACTGAGCCACCGCGATACCGCTCCGAAGAAAACAAATTGGTTCGGACGCCAAACACGCATGCACACCATGACTTGAACAACGACACATATTTCACTCCTTCACATGTACGAAGGTGCAATAGGTCGACTGCCCCGCCGAACAATTGGTAATCCATGTTCTACAGTGTACACGGTCATCGACCAGGATGAGCTATGTAAATACAAAGATTGTGAATGATACCGCCATTCAGCAAAAGGAGCAGTATCAGCTGGGTATTTGTCCGTGGACAAAGATGATACTTTGTATGAACGGTCCGAGCACAACAGCACCCGTATAGAGTCCAAGAATGTGCTAGCAGAATGTGCTTTTCCACCACAGAACGAATCGGCTCCACCAGCCACCTTGCCAGCCATTATTGCGCTCCTTGGAGCTTATCCAGAACAATCCAGTACCAAAATGTATCTGTCGTCCTTCAGTTCCCCTGTCAAGGCCTTCTTCAAGATCAGGGATCCGTGATGGCGTTGAAAAGCGCGGTAATGTACTGCGTGATATGAATGGCGGAAACAGTTTAAGGAGTTCTAAGAATTCAGAGTTTGGAAGGTTGGGTGATGTCCAGATTCGGAGAAAATCCTCTTCCTCTTCAAGGGAAATGCATCCAGGAGGGAACTTGCCAGTAGTCGGAGTTTGATCTGCGTTTATTGTTGTGGTGTTTGTCTGAGAATGGGTATCAGCAGCGGGTGATGACGCTGCATCAGGATGTGAATTGGGGGTATCCAAAAAGGGGTCGCTCGGTGCGCGGGGACGCTTTGCCAATGGCAGCGGTGATGCAGGCTTGTAGTCAGAAGACAATGGTTGCGATTGGGATCGCGAATGTATCGAATTGGGATTTGAAAAACGAAAATCTGATGTGCCGGATGCTATACTTGTTGACGGCATTTCTTCGAATGCAAGAACCTAAACATTTATTTAGTCTAGGATGAGATGTTGTAACCCCAAATGGAACTGACGCCTTTGAGGATGTCAACTGCCTCCAGCATGAAATCTTTACCGCTAAAAGTACCTGAATATCAGAAGGTGTACCTCCCACGTACGTTGTAGTCGACTTACGCCGCCTCCTTGAAAACCGCATCATCAATTTCCCATTCGATCCTATACTTGCCAGCACCACCCAATTTCTCTGGAACAACCTGTAGGCGCATAATCGCCCATAGGCTAACAACGTGTCTTCAAGAACTTGGAAGGACATCAGAAAAATTTAGCGTACGATTGGAAAAATGGTTTTGTCCCTGGCATGCCTGCAGTACACCAGGTGCGAATGAAGTAATCCACACGTTCATATCGTTCTTGCAGAATATATTAGTCGTTGTATATTCGGCGTCTGGGCCGGACTTACCTTTCCTGGCGTCTGCACCAGCAGGATCTACTCGGTGGTGGGGTAATAATGAACCACCAGGCTGCGTCGCAGCTAGGTGGGCACGGAACTCTGCCGTCTTTCGAGCGTTCACGGAACGATGATAGGCAGCGCGAATAGATGCTTGCACACGAGAAAATGGTGCTCGATGTGAGGAGGGTAGCGTGGCTAAAGTCTGCGTCATCGAACGTCCTGCGTTCTCGACCTGGTTAAAATACCTGGCCAACGTTGAGTAATAAGAAACCTCGAATTACTTCTACACAACAACTAACCAAGCACGACAGTTTTCGGCAAACTTTTCCAGTTCGTTTGGACCGACGCCAATGGGTGTCAGTGATCGATTGCGGCCTGATGGAGAACCTAGTGGTCTCCCATTTCTTGGGGTTCTGGAACCACCTGTGAATGAAGGGGTAATCGGAGAGTCTTGACCTAGTTTCGATCTCGGACTGGTCGGAGGTGTCAAGGACGCAGCGGAAGGAAGGTCATAAAGGAGGGGCTGTGGGTCATTCTGTGTTGTTTTCGAATAGTAAGAGGACGATTCGAGGTGTAATGGAGCAGGTATGCGCTTCGGCCGCGCGGTCTCGAGAGGATACGACGTATGGGACATATCGTATGTAAGTATAAATGAACGGCGCTTGGAGTAGCCTCCAAGCGATATATGGACCTGGCGAGTGAAGCACACGGTCTATAGAAATCAATTGAAAATTGGAGTGCTCACTTGTGGTGACGCTCACAAGACAGGAGGAGAACGTTGAAGGCGTATGTTGGCACGGGCCATCCAACAGCCGATTGTTGACCTGCACTGGTTTGCCGTCACGCTATCGCATGTCACGCTCTTGAGTTTCTACGCATATACTTACTTACCCTTAGCCGTCCAAGTCGCCGACTGATTTTGCAATGACAGCTTTTCCGATATTGTACTAGTTGATTCTTACTAAGGCAATAGCTGTGATTAAGATGATGATGTCGTTGGGGCGGACGGCGGGGGACGGGGCAAGCCGCTCCGCATTCAACATGAAACTAACTACGCCGTGCTTATCTTGTGACAGCATCGGAAGTAAGGGATCGAAATGGAACTAATGTTGCCAGTCAACGCAAAGACAAATATGACAGAAGTTGCCCCGTTTTGTTATCTCTTGCGCTTACCCCACAACAGGAATGCCGGCATCCATTGCCACATGATAGATGATAAATACATAATCAATTAGCCAATGGATATATCGGTGTCTTGGAGAAAAGACCGCTGCGTATTATGTGCTACGGAGCTTGGAGAGTGTGGTATGTATGGAATATGTAGTAAAGTAAATTGAACTTAGCCGGACGTTCAAACAATGATGATGATGATGATGATGATGATGATGATGCTTCATTTATTCCTGGTAACAATGACCCTTCCGTACGGTAAGGGACTCATATTGCTTCCGACATCACAAGGTCAAACCGGAATCAGTCAACTTAGGATGGTTTGCGTGACGAAATTTGGGCATCGAAACGACTGAGTTGATACGACCGCCGCGTACATGAACGGTTTGATGCACAGATAGAAAGAAAACCAGGGGGACACTACTGGCGGACCAGTTTATAATCCAGGTGGAGCCATATGCAGAAACAGCGCATGCCGTCACTGTGTTCGGCAAATGCCTGGCGACAAACTAGTTTCGTTTTAGTAAGAAGCGGGCCACAAGAAGCAAGTGTGAACCATAAGATATGGCAGCAGTGGTCAGGGAGCCGAGGAAGGAGGGGAGGGGAAGGAGGTGCGGCGATTCGAGCCGGAGGATAGGGCGAGCGAGTACGAAGGGTAGATATCAGAAAGGGTACGTATAAGGGCCGGCAACGGCCGAGGACATCTGAGATCGAGGGCAGGAGGGGAACTCGGGGGAGTAAGCAACGAGGAGGAATATGATGAGGATGAAAGAAGGGAGGAGAACCAAAGGCGACAAGTCGAGCACAGAAACAGGGCAGGGCAACACGAGGCAGGACGGCGAGCAATCTGTGATCTGGCCAGCCGGAATCCGCGGGTCCTTAGAATAGAGTTCCAGCTCAACACATCACATATAAATTACTTTCTGCTTTATACTGACCGTCCTTTGCACCTAGATCCCAGTCCATCCTCCCTCCTTCTCTGTCCCCCTTCGACCCCTGCCTCTCACCATGTCTTTGGATTTTTCCACAAATCCACCTCCCCAACACCCACTCTATAACCAGCCGGATCTCGATCATTCATTCACCATACACAGCTCCGACAACGTCAGTTTGACCTCACTTCTTTCAATCCCCAATTTAAGTAAATTTAATCTTTTGCTTCTCTAGCAAGAATCTATGGACAATCCCGACCATTCCCCGTATGACATCTTCCCGAATTCCGCTAATCCTGGTTCCTTCTCCTCCTCCCGTTACCGCACGAACGCGTCCTCCTCCTCTTCCCTCGGGCCCTCCTACGGTGTCAACTCGGACACTTTGTATTCGCACCCCTCCTTCAACGATGCGGTCCCGTCCTTCAATGGGCCTAATGTTAACCCGTATGATATGATGAATGGAATCTCGTCTTCTTACAGCAGTGGTAAAGTCTCTCCTCTTACCCCCAGCGATCCCGTAGGTGGACTGCACGGGCCTTCTGGTTTCCCACCATCTATTGGTAATAAAGATTTTTCTGGCTATCCCGACATTGGAGACCGTAGGCTGCCTAGCGTAGTCCCAAACGGCTACCATTCCGACTTCCCCGAGGACTATGCCTTGGGGAATATCAGCAGCGGACTGCCCTCTTTCCCGCCTTCTCAGTTGCAACCGTTCCAAGAGCGTGTAGGACGTTTTTCAGACGGCCGCTTTGCTCCGTCTGCGTCTAATGTACCGCCACACCTTCAGCAAACTCACTCTGCGGAAATGATGCGAGGCGTCAATCCCCATGCAACTACCCATTCTTTCCGCGATACGCAAGTTTCTGGATACGATGAGATACCCTCTTATCTACAGTCTAATCCACACAATGACATGGCTATCCGGATGCCTCCCATTGACGACCCACTGTCTCGTATGAAACTGCAAGGGCATCCCATTATGGGTACATCTAATGATCTTCAAACCTTTATACGGTGAGCTTGATCACTGGAGCTGGAATTCTCTTGTCTGAATTAGGACAGGCCTTATTTGGATCAGTATGTCCGGACTCACAATAGATTGGCTTTCGGAGAACGCACAATCATTGTTATGTCGAGCAAGGTTGCTCAAAAATCATACGGAACAGAGAAACGGTTAGTTTGAGGGATCAGAAAAATAAGATCATGTCGTGACATTAGCGTTGACAGGTTCCTCTGTCCCCCGCCGACTGCTATTTTGATCGGAAACAGTTGGTGGACTGATGTCGTACGAAGAGGTGAGGACCCCAAGCCGTGCCCTCCTCGTGTGGTAGTTTCCATTGCGGGAGAGCCGGTTCCGCAAGAGGGAACTATTGAATGGACTAGTGCATCTGGCAAGTCATTTGACGTGAGCGATCCGCCGACCGGAACCACCTATATTGGGCGCTGTGTTGGAAAACAGCTTTACATCTCAGATGTGGACGAGAAAAAGAAGAAAGTTGAGGCGCTAGTCAAGGTTACCGCTCCCGCGTCCGATGATGAACCTGAACGGGTTATCGGCCTCTTCCCTAGCCGCCCGATCAAGGTGATTAGCAAGCCCAGCAAGAAAAGGCAAAGTGCAAAGAACCTTGAACGTACGTTTCTCAATTCACTAGAAATGTCATATCAGTGCCTGATCAAATTATAGTTTGTATCAATCACGGCTCAACAATCTCACTTTTCCACCGTCTGCGGTCCCAGACTGTCTCCACTAAGTATCTCTGTGTCTCAGGTTCAGGATCGTCGTTCAAAGGTTCCGATGGCGCCCCACTCATGGGCCTTGACCAGAGGTCAAGGAATACTACACCCTCTTTCATTGCACGTACAGCTAGTTGGGGTGAGTCCGGCCGTCTTATCTTTGACATACGTTCTGACACAATTTACAGACCCCTTCGTCATGTACATTGTCGATGTCAATAAGCCCGCTGGTGCAATTGATGCACCACCCCCACCGCCTCCGCATCCAGATTATCCTTCCCCACCTCCAAATGCGATTCCATTCATGAACAATGGCTCTCAAATACCCATTTACTACAACCAGACAGTTGTTTTACAATGCCTCACCTCTGGCGTCGTCAGCCCGGTGCTTATCATCCGCAAGGTCGATCATCAGACGACAGTTGTAGGTGGTGGTTTGCAAGAGGGCGCTAAAGGCGTCGCAGATCACTACTGTGCACCAGGCGAGGTGTGCGGCGATCCCGTATCGCAGCTCCACAAAATCGCGTTCGAAGTGTACGACCATACCAAAGGGGCCCCCGCACCAGGAACGCCAGGTGCCACTGGCGCATTCTTGTCTTGCATGGGCGAAAAGGTTAATACTTACCGGCCAATTGAAGGTCGGCAATGGAATACCGGTCATGGGGGTGGCGTTGCCTCCCCTGGGGTGCCAGGATCCCCTGTGTCATCAACGCCAGTGTCATCTAATGGAGCAGGCGAATACTTCGGTCAACAAATATCCCCTGATAGCGAGCCTGCCTCGCCGACGGCCACTTCAGATCTTACAAATGACGGTGGTCGTGTCAGGAAAAAGCGTGCGACTTCAAGTGCCGGTGGTATATCGAAACCTGTTAATGCAAAAGGTCGCCGGCGCCCCAGTTCCGCTGGATCAGTATCTTCGACCCGCCGCGGCTCCGCAAGCGACACAGGAGCGTCCTCCGGAGCACTCTGGCAAGTTGACATTGGCGAGACTAGCGTCTGGACGATCGTCGGGACTGGTAAGCTCCTCGGATATTGCTTACTAAAAATCCAACTGATAATTTCCGTTAGATCAAATTCGTTATAATTTCTATGTCCCTCCAGTGTTATTTGATAATCAACACAATCAGACTAACTCGTTCCCAATTCCATCCAAGCCTGTGACACCGTTCCCAGGTGTTGTCAAGTATCTTCCGCCCGACCGCGCCGCAGAGGCACCCAAGTCGAATTGTGCTCCGTCGCGTGGGATGCTATCAAAACCACACCCCCATACTGTCAAAATGCTTACCGTATACGGAGAGAATTTCTCCAAAGCAGATCCAGTTCATGTTTTCTTCGGCTCAGAACCTTCACCGTATGTTGAGATACGTTGTACGGAGGTCCTCGGCTGCCTGCCTCCAGATAACCAGGTCGCGAAGCGTCGACCGATAATACTGATCCGCTCAGACGGCGTCGTCTTTCCATCTAATGTGTTGTATCCATAGGTTTGTATATTGTATATTTGCTCGCTGGAGTAGGACGCACAACTGTCTTTGTTTGTCCTGTACCTACTTTGCTCGTCTTTGATATGACTCATCTCTTATGGAGACTATACCACATTTATTAATTATGTGTAGCTCGTTGCTATCAAAAATCTATAGAGTCGTACTAAGCGTGACAAGCGTTATAGACCGCGACCCTCCACTCCCACGCCTTTCATTCATTGACTTCCAAGTAATGGACTTGATCAGTAACGCCCTTGACGTCCCCTTGGCCTCTATTCCTCAACTACTCTGGAAATACTATATTGACTACCTGTGGTACTATGAGCCCAATTCCTGGGTCGCCAGAACAGCCCATGGAGCCCGCTTACTCGCCGTCCTTGTCGCCTTACCAATCGTTATTCTAGCGCTGTTGGCATGTAACGTGTCCGATCATTCATCGCATTTCTGATAGAATTCGCAGGATATTGCCTCATACGGTATAGCGCGCACGTTGGGTGTTATTGACGATGTCAAAGCGTCCACCAGCGACGTGGCTTCTGTCCATGTTGCTAACGGAATTCGCAAAAGTGGTGCTAATAATATTTCTGTCAGTGCCTCTCCCAATTTTCAAGGCCCAGACAAACCTAGCGCTGATTACAGCTGTCACGTCGTGATTCCATTTCGGCACCAATACACCCGGATGAGGAATCATATCCACCTTCCCCGGCGGCGGTGGTCCCAGAGGTGTCCACGGCGGAGTCTTCTGCGTCGGAGGAGATAGTCGATCATGCGTTGCATAACCTGAAGGCAAATGATTCATCTCAAGGTCTGCTTTCTGTCCCCTCTATGGCGGCCCATGCGAGGAGCAACGCATGGGAGTCTGCGTCAACCTCTGGCGGAGTTTTACATCAACGACAGGCGAGAAGGGCGGAAAACGACCCGTGATGCATACCTTTCTAATTATCGTCCTTGTGTTTACACCTGGGAAGTTCTACTGCGCCGGATTTTTGGTCGCGGTGTGATTGATATACCGACCGGCACAAAAGGTACAAGCGAACGAAAAAAGGGATAATATTGTTGAGTTGCGCTTAGTGGACGATATGGACTTGACATTCATTGCCGTTTGTATTTTGTATCAGAATTCTCATTTCTTGTTTGATATGAGAAATACCGACACAGTATTCCAATTGACCAGACTTGAAACAGAACTTCATGAGTTCCTGACCGACGTAGACCGCCGGGAAATCAAAACAAAATGTTGTTATCAGCGGGGATCATATACACTATTCTACTACTATTCTACAGAGCATGTCAACAATAATAGTTTACTCAGACAAATCGATTAGTACAAGCATTTACCAGCCGAAGCGCAATTGATCGCGAGTGAAGACTGGTGGCTTCCATTTCAGACATTCCGAGTGTATCCGCGGCCTCCGTTTCGCCCTTTGCTTTTGATGCTTCTCGAGTACGGCACTATTCAGGCAAATGATATGCTGAGCTTTGTAATGTTTGAAAAGCTGCAGTGTAATACACCTGGGGGAAGGACATAGATTAATGTCAGCGTGGAAACGGTAACAAATGATAACTGACGTGTTCATTATATCCGCATGTGTAATTGACGTTTTCTGGGCTATTTCATCGATACTCAATTCTCCTTCGGGAGTATTGAGCAATAGCTCGACAATGGTTTCAGCCCAATAGGCCCGGTACCCGAGCAGACCAAGATCACTTAGTGGTTTCTCAGGGCTTCCTAGCTTTCCCTCCTTTTTACTAAGCTCGTAGGAAAATTCTATGAGCAATTTTCCATAACCGTGCCGTTGATGTTGTGGCAGCGTGAGGATACATGCGACATTATAATTCTCTGCCGACTCTTTCTCCTTCGAGAAGTATCCAATAAAATGACAGCCGGTCGAATCACGTTGAGCCTACAGTATTTTCGGTTGCGGGTGATAGACGTCTGGTAAAGGAAAATACTTGCCATGACATAATACATGAAGGGCGTAACATCATAATAAAGAGTTTTGCTGGGGACTATCGTTAGTGCGCTGCGATATGGAACCAAGTCCACATACTGATCGAGAAAACATTTTGACAACAAGCTTAGATTCCGACACCACGTTAATTGGCGCTTTCCATCAATCTCAAAGAATGAAATGTCGTCGTGCCGATATATTTCATTTCCAGGAGGGTGTAAAAGCGTGCAGCGGTGCCTATGCCTTGACAGCATCATTTGGGAAGGAAAGAACGAGAGGCAGAACTCGCAGATGTATAATACAGGGAGATAAGCATATTCTTTGGGATACGGGCTGAAATACCACGCGTCCACTTCATGTTTGCCTATTTGCAGTCGATTTAGGTTTTTCACGCGAGTTATTTCCGATATCGACTGCGTCATGGACCCAGATGTACGAAGCTTCTCTATCTCCTGCTCTTTACTGAAGGCAGCGACTGGTGGAGCATCCGGTATGGTTTCACGAATTGAAAGGTCAAATGTTTCGTCTTCTCCTTCTCCATCAACATCCATTTCTCCCTCTGCGTCCATGTCAGCATCTGCGTCTGCGTCAGCATCCTCGTCTTCGCCTGGAGGGCCAACCATTTCCTCTTCCTCTTCCTCCTCTTCGTCAGGCGGCGCCTTCCGCTTCAGCGAAGTTGGGGTCGGAGACGGCGATGGTGGAATTGACAAGGCATATTCGCTGCCCGGGACAGAGAGATTGGCAGAAGAGGATAGAAGTTTTGGCGTAGATGGTATAGGAGTGGGCGATGCGATTTGAGCAGCATTTGAAGTCGCTCTCTTCAATAGACTTTGAGCACGAGGCGCTTTGCTTGGGAGCTTGGAGGTCCCATTCTTCTTGGCGCCGACATTCTTTGGTCGGGGCCATTCAAGATCACGGGATAGAACTAAGCGTGAGCCAGGTACCCATTCATCGAGACGTTTGTTAAAGGCGTCCCAATGAACGAAGAACTCCAGCTGGTCTTCCGGCTTCTGGGGCTCCTCCTCTTTCACTTTGGCGTCCCTAGAAAGGCGCGCATACGAGCTAGTCGGCTTGTCGCGTATAGACAGTATTTCTGCTGAACGCTCTTCTTCCCCACCATCCGGCCCAGGACGGCGTATATATATCTTACAACCAACACTGACGGTCTGCCCTTGTAGAGTGAGCGTTTGACTAAACGAGGATTGTAAGAGGCCGATGCTTACTTGAATGGAATATGTGCCACCTGGAGAGATAGGCGGGGGCGTTCCATCGTTCACTGGTGGCGTCGACGAGACCATGAAAGGCACGATTCGGCTTCACTGCGCCGCCCCATTTCTGACTCCACCCAGGTCGTGCTGACTAAGCACACCCGATGGATGATGGTATTATCCTTAACATAGCCCAGGACTCTGTCCAGACAACCATCAAACTAACCAGCGTAAAAAGGGGAGGAAGATGGACTGAACGGTACTTTTGTTGCACAAGACTCTGTATATTCACTAAAACCGTCTGCAGGCTAAAAGCAAAAAAATTGGCTAAGCGGAAGGCGCGCCCTACGGCGGAGGCTGAGCCTGCTAACGCCGATGAGACTCCATCCGACGAAGAGCAAAGGAAACAGAAGCGTCGACGAGTAGAGAAGCGGCCAGCTATTGCTAAGGCATCCAAGCACGTTATCTCATCGCTCTTTACCAATAACCCTAAAATCGAAACGCCCGCAGCTAATACCTCCCCGTCGCAAGAGCCAGCGAAGCCGAGTAATGCCCCTCTTGCAGACTCTACCACATTTGGGGGCCTGGGACTTGATTCACTGCTCATCGCACATCTTACAAACAAGATGAATATATCGAAACCCACGTCAATCCAACGTTCTGCCCTCCCAATCATCCTATCTCCCCGTCCAGACTTCGCCTCTAGAGATGTTTTCATCCAATCACAGACAGGCTCCGGAAAAACACTATCGTTCCTTCTTCCTATCATACAGGACTTTCTTCCACTCAGCTCACTCTCGTACATTGACCGCTCTATTGGAACACTTGCTATAATCATTGCGCCAACACGAGAACTGGCGAAGCAGATATCAGATGTGCTCGAAACATTATTAAAAATGCGGCTACGACCAGAAAACAATTCCGCAGATGATGCCGAATCCGAGTCTAATACTCGAATGACACGATGGCTTGTGTCGGGCCTGCTCACTGGCGGTGCTACACGTTCACATGAAAAAGCAAGGCTTCGTAAAGGTGTACCCATTCTTGTATCTACACCTGGGCGGCTACTTGACCACCTTCAAAATACCTCTTCATTTAATGTGGGCAAATGTCGCTGGCTCGTTCTCGACGAGGCTGACCGTCTCATGGAGCTTGGTTTCGAAGAGACAATTACTGGAATTTTGGATGGCCTTGACGGACGCAGGCGCCTGGCTATGCAAGCGATGCAACAAGGGAAAGGTATGGAAGTCGGAGGTTGGGAGTGGAACCGCAGAAGGACAGTCCTATGTTCTGCGACGATCCGAGAGGATGTGCAGAAGTTAGCAGGAAAAGCACTATCAGATCCCTTGATGGTCAAAGCCACTGTGGTCGATGAGTCTACGCCAAAGCCTGATGTTGCATCCCAACCAAAAGGTCAGGTTTCGAGGGAAATTTTCACACCTCCTTCGCAATTATCGCAGAAATATATTGTTGTTCCCCTCAAACTGAGACTTGTTACTCTAGTGGCTCTCCTGCGTATGCTCCTCGCACAATCATCAACTGGGGCAGGAACAAAGATGATTGTTTTCTTCAGCTGTACCGACTCGGTGGATTTTCATTGGAATATGTTTGGTAACACTTCTATGGACGAGAGCGAATACCTTTCAGATGAGGACGTCGATGGTGAAAACCTTAAACTGGGGGCCAAGAAACCCGAAGATGAGAAGGTTGAAACTACCTGCTCACTGCTTCCAGGCGCCCATATTTTTCGGCTTCACGGGTCACTATCTACACAGTCGCGCCAAGCGTCATTGCGCAGCTTTTCCAAGGCTCAGAAAACATCTAAGGCAACATCATCCATCCTCTTTTGTACTTCCGTAGCCTCACGTGGCCTTGATCTCCCTCTTGTGCGCGCAGTCATCCAATATGACCTACCAACAGAGGGTGGTGTGACAGAATATATACATCGTGTGGGACGAACCGCGCGTGCAGGAAAAGGAGGAGAAGCATGGAGTCTCGTAGCGCCTAGTGAGAGTGAATGGGTAAAATGGATAGTAGTTCAGGTGCGCGAAGGCGAAGGACGCCGAGAGGGCGATGAGGGTAAAAAGGGGAATTTAACTCTGACCAGCACCGAATTGGAAAACATCCTGAAGAGTGGATTCGGCGGAACGGACCAGCAATATGAGAACCGTGCAACCCAGGTCCAATTGGCATTTGAAAAGTGGGTGTTGAAGCACGAGGAGGTAAGCAATACACTGGTTCATGTAATGTCAGTCATCCAATGTCTTGCAGAATGCGGCCATGGCACGCAGCGCATTTTTGTCTCATATGCGAGCGTATGCCACGCATCCGTCCAACGAAAAGCATGTCTTTCATATCAAACACCTGCATCTAGGGCACCTCGCCAAAGCTTTTGCTCTACGTGACGCACCGGCCTCAGTGGCGTCCACTAGAAAAGCCAAAAAGAAGCCACAAACGATGAAGAAACCAAATAAGAAGTCTGCTCCCTCGATCAAACTACGTAACTCGAAGGATGAAAAGTGGCGTTCTGGTGATACCGAGAAACGAATGCAAGAGGTAGTTCGTGCACAAGGAAGGCTAACGAAGAAGGGTGGACAGCTAGTCAGTAGTGGAATATCTGAATTTCAATTAGCTGGTGGTGAAGCATTGGAAAAACTGGTACAAGGGCGCTAGACATCAATGTTAACGTTCCAGTTTTGCCCATCTCATAGAAGACTGCCCTGCGATATATGGCGCGTCAATGATCGCTTTTAGAAGTAAATAAGTCGCCTGACTGATTCACGAAAGATCGATTGGCAATGCCGTCACGTTCTTCATCCGAGTTGTGATGAGGTTACGCGTTGAGATTACAGGTGTTTGCCAGGGAAGAGATCGTTGAACTAGGACACCTTCAGCCGGAGGGTGGATGTAACTGTCATAGTCCTTGAACAATGTATATACTGGTTCTACAATTTTGAGAACGCGTAAAGAAACAGTATTTCTTCCTGGGCATGGATTTAACTGGACAATGCCGCTGCCTAAATGGAGTTTTGATGTATGCACTGAGAAAAAGACAGAAGTAACTTACCACCATATGCGGGAGTCCCAAGACGGTAATCCACGAAGGGGTTTGTTAAACTGCAGTGGCCAATCTCATCGTTTGTTACAGCAAAGAAACGGATGTCTCGGCTACTGAAAGGGAAGAAAAAGGGTTGACTGAGGTAATACAAAGTGATGTCGCGTCCTTTAAGCAGGGAATCCAAGGTGTCTTTTCTGGCATCAACCCATTTGTCCAATACGATTTGGGTTATTAAACCGTCGCTCAGTAGTTGCTCGCGAAATGCAGCATAGGCACGAGAAGTAGCCAAGGCGAGAAGTGAGAGCCTCCAAGGCAACGATTTGAAGGACAACAAATCTCTACCGTCTTTGAACGATTCTGGATCTACTGCAAAGCGAAAGCGGAGTTCACCAGCAAGAGGTGGAGCCTTTGGTGGGATATAATAATGGAGGAACCCACGAGTGTTCGAAGGAAAATTCAAGCGTTTGCCACGATAATGACCATAGCGCAGCCTGGTTGGCGACAATTTGTCCAAAGACAGGAGAATACGCGCGCTCTGACGATCCGAAAAGTCCAGCCGGTCGGACGGGCGAAGCCTGGCAGGATGGAAAGTTGAGACGACGTGTTTTGGGGGGCGGACGCGGGCGAAGGCCATTTAGGAAGGAGGTTCGCATGCCTGCGCATACAAGAGCGCTACGTTCTCCTCTCTCTCTCTCTCATGTTCGCCCGTCTTTCTCTCCCCCTCGTCTTCGCTGCCCTCGTCGTTGTCTTCTTTGCCCAGTCCGCCCAGGCGGCCAAGGGCCCCAAGATAACTCACAAGGTCTACTTTGACATCAAGCATGGTGGAAAGGACCTCGGTCGTGGTATGTCTATTGCCAAGTATATCTTCGTGTCTAATATCAATAACTACAGTCACCATTGGCCTCTTTGGAGGTGTAGGTCTACATCAATTTTTGGGGAATACAATCTCACTTTTTGAGCGCAGACTGTCCCTAAGACAGTTGAAAACTTCCGTGCCCTGACTACCGGCACGAGAAAGGATGGCGAGGAGCTTGGTTTTGGATACAAGGGCTCCAAGTTCCACCGTATCATCAAAGATTTTATGTAGGTTTGGGTTGGACTTCGTGCTTAGCTCGGTCACTTAAGACGTTAAATAGGATCCAAGGCGGTGACTTCAGTAAGTGTGGTGAACAGTTCTACATGACCAAGTCTAGAGCTTTGTCCTAGCTCGCGGAGACGGTACCGGTGGCAAGGTATGTCCTCCAAGGTTGCTTGGAATCATTAGAGTTAACTGGCCATTAGTCTATCTATGGTGACAGATTCGCCGACGAAAACTTGTAGGTTGAATGTGTTGAATTGTTAGCCATGTTTTGACGCCGAATGCAGCAAGCTCCGTCACACTGGGCCTGGTTTTCTCTCCATGGCAAATGCGGGCAAGGATACTAATGGTTAGTAGTTACACCTACAGTTGATGACTACTAGGCTGATGATTTCAATAGGTTCTCAGTTTGTGAGTTCACTGGGTTGCTTACTGTTAACTTACACCAACACATCCGAACCAGTTTATCACCACGGTCGTTACGAGTTGGCTTGATGGCAAACATGTATGATACTTTCTCACCTTATTAATAAACTCTCCTGAACTCGTCCATAGGTTGTATTTGGCAAGGTTCTCGATGGTATGGACGTGGTAAAAGCAATCGGTCAGTATCGGCGCGACCTTATCAGAACTACCATTTAGCCCAGACACAGAAAGCGTACCAAAAGGATCGAATGATAAACCGAAAGAAGATGTCGTTATCGCTGACTGTGGCGAGGTGCGTTCTGTTTGTCCGTACCAGGGGACTCCACTCACCAGTGTATTAGTTGGACATTGACATGGTTACGGACGAGAATGGAAACGAGGTACCATTTCACGCTGAGCTCTAAGCTTTGGCGTGTCCACTTGTTTACTTCAATGAATAAAAATATTATCTTGTCATCAGGCTGCGCCCATTACTTCTTCCGCTACTCTCGAATTTGCCAACAGTACAGAAACGCAGGTTTCTTCTGTGAAAGAGCATTCAGTTACTTCAGTATCCCATAGCGCAGAATCTAGTTCTATTGAGGACGTTTCGTACGAGCAGGACCCGACAAGCTATGACGCAGATGCAGTTCGTTCGTCCAAGCACGGAATGTCTGCCGTTGGGGTCTTCCTTATTATTGCTTTCCTCGGCATTTTCTCGTGGATGGGAGGGATCCGCTACACGAAGCGTATGTTATGCAAGGGTGAGCCCAAGCAGGATCGTCGATATAACAGAGTGACGACAGATCAGGATGTTGAACAGTGACTGGTATATTTCAGAGCTAATATCTGCGTGTGCAGTACAATATATAATAACCAATACAGACGCAGTACAAGGTACTGAAGTGACTATGATGTACCTACAAGGACCAGCCCCAAAACCATGTATAAATATCGCGGTATAATGTTAGATGGCGCAGCATTCACTCCCGCAGTATCGGGCCTTAATAAATATATCAAGAACACGAAATAAAATAATTTGTCAAACACACGCACGGTGTTGCATTTCCTTCAGAGTACGAAGGACAGGTATTACTGTCATTCTACAAGAACGCGTGTAAGCTGATTAACTGACGCAGAGCACAAGAGTCACTAACCGTAGGGTTAGCTGGACAACAGGCGCCCGACTCGAGAGACGGGGTACTACCCAACGCCACACGGTTGTGCCCGCCGGCCCAGTCTGCCATGCATGACACCTCTTCATAGGCGATATTCCAAACACCAAAATCCTCCAGCCATGTCAGTGATAAAAACCTGTGTCAAGACAGAGTCGAGACGTACCGAATACCCGTACAATGCGATATCAGAAGGAAAAAAGTTGCTAGGAATGGCCGAAGAAGGGAACGCTAGATCAAAATTGAGGTACGCCCCACCGCTTTATTACACGTGAGTAACAGCACACACACGGCGAGGGATGCAACTCACGCGTTTTGTTTCTGGGCAGTGGCACCACACCACCCGTCCTCCGAAAAAGGACACAAGTCGATAATTTTAACAACGATGGATTTGGTGACGTTGGGCTTGAATGGAGGGTCGGCAATTACGGGATTAAGAAGAGTTAACTTGAAGCACTTCCCACATGCTGGTCCTATAAATTCTGATAAGAAACGGATGGAATAGAATTGGCTGTGCACCGACCATAGCTAGTGTTGCTCCCATATGCCAACTGTGATAGAGCAGCAGTAGGATAGTGTGTGCTCCCCGGCACGCAACCGCAGGATGCAATATAGTCAGTTGGTAGGTCGTAATGAGTGAGGGTGGCTAAGCCCGTTGGCGGATATGAAATCCACTGAGACCGGGCGGCTGTAGCGGAGGAGAGTAAAGACAGGACGGTGGCCAAAGCCATGCAAGACGTGGGACGACGAATTTGCGCCCTACCATGAAATACGCCTACCCCGCCTCAAATGCTCAATACTCCGTCAATGACCTCCCGCTGGCTCTTCGCATCGCGCGACACTCATCATGTCGTGCTTGCAGCTGCACAGGGCTACATCCCCCACCCAACGCCCAGGTCGTTCTTGACACTACTCGTTCTCCCCAAGCCCACTCCCTACGGCATTTGGGTCAGTATGGCTCGGACGACGACGAAATGTTTTCGGATTACTTGGATATCTGTGCGTGTGGTCATGGCGTAGCCCAGCACGACGCAGATGAGACGATCATTGGCCGATCAGAGTTCCTACGGCGTGGTAGAGTGGCGACGAGGCTTGACGAGCTACTCCAGGTCAGTAATGCTCAGACACGATAGTACGATGGGGACAGGAATGCATCGTAGCGTATTAGTGCAGGTGCGCTTCCATGATTTACCTGCGTTCTTGTCTTGTATCTTTATCTTTGCTGCGTCTATTGTCAGCTTCTGACGCTACCTGTACGGTATTAGGATGTAGGCAAACTCCTGGACTTTGACTATACGGATGATGACATTACTTCGCTGCGGCGGCAAATGTGGCTCCCAGTATCCCTAGTTAGTCCTACACTGAATACCTCCCCTCTTCCAGGTAAGTTTTTACTGACCACTTCCTAAATAACTTGTAACGCTTCTACACAGATCGACTTCAGAATATACCCCCCTCCCCAATATCTTCCGAGCTTAGTGATCTCCCGGCGCGGCCGGTCAAGAAACAGCGACTATCCTCTTCTTCGCTCAGTGATACGGAAGACCGTCCCCCTTCGCTTGGTGACGAAGATGCACCCAATGATGAAGACGAGGAGGAACCTCCTTCCATACTTCCAGACCCGCACCGTTCGACCCGTGCGGGGAAGAAATCGGCGCCCGGATTGTCATTAACATCGTCGCTTGTAGCAAGGACGCCACAAATAACGCCAACGTCGCGGGTTCCTGCCAGTGACGGTGTTGCTCAAAAGACACCAAATGGCAAGGTAAATGGTGTTGTCAGCGGCCAACATGATTCTAGGGTCAAAGTCGAGGACCACATGGACGAAGGGCAACTCAAACGCCTAGCCACTGGTGTTACAGTTGACTCTGCAAATGGCGCTGCAACAACAGGTGTACGTATATAATCTTCAAGTTGAATGTGTTCCGTAGCGCTGACCTGCAGTCCAGCCCCTCGGAAAACCAGAGAAGGCTGCTGCAGTCGAGCTAAGGAAAGGCGTCATTGAAATAACAGCAGTGGGGAATGACAAGGAGCCTCGCTCCCTCGTTATTTTAACTGGTCTGAAGACACTATTTCAAAAGCAGCTGCCAAAGATGCCTCGCGAGTACATCGCACGGTTGGTCTATGACTCCAATTCGAAGGCCCTTGCAATCATCAAAAGAGGGTACAAGGTTGTCGGCGGTATCTGCTATAGACCATTCCCTCACCGTGGATTTGCTGAAATTGTGTTCTTTGCAACAAATTCGGCAGATCAGGAAAAGGTGCTGTATCAGGGTAACGTTGGTTTTTCTATACGCTGACTATGATTATGCCAGGGTTATGGTGGAATGCTGATGGATCACTTCAAAGCGCATATACGCAAGGCGTACCCCAGCATGATGTATTTCCTCACGTACGCCGACAATTATGCTGTCGGCTATTTTGAGAAGCAAGGATTCTCAAAGGAAATCACATTGGACCGCTCTGTTTGGGCTGGCTACATCAAAGATTATGAAGGTGGCACTATAATGCAATGTACTCTGCTCAACAAAGTGAATTATTTAGACAAGGCGAGAATCCTAGCCGCACAGCAAGAAGCTGTCATGACTAAAATCAGAGCAATGAGCAAGTCACATATTGTCCATAAGGGCTTAACCTCATGGAAGATGAGGGATGGTGGGAATGAAGTAGAACCAGTGGACCCTAGAGACGTCCCAGGACTAAGTGCGGGCCACCCACGTAATGTACTTCTTTTTCGTTCACTGACTGTGTGCCAAGGGGAAAGTGGATGGATACCCACGATACAAGCGAAGTATGTTGCGCAGTTTACGATCAGCCATCGACTTTTCACTTACAGGATGCAGCGCCATGCGGCCCACGCCTAGGAGTGCCGACCACCTATTCATGGAGCGCACGCTCAAGGAACTTCAGAATCACCCGCAAGCTTGGCCGTTTCTGAGCGCGGTCAACGCTGAAGACGTTCCAGATTATCACGAGGTAATCAAGAATCCGATGGGTACGTCGAATATGACTCCATGCGGTGGGTGCTGAACGTCATGTGCGATACAGATTTCGGGACAATGGAACATAAACTTGAAACCAAGCAATATTCCGCGCTCGATGATTTTATTAGGGATACTCAACTTGTTTTTGATAACTGCAAGGTATACAACCAAGAAGGCTCTATATATACACGAAACGCCAATAAGCTGGAGAAGTTTATGAAGGACTTGCTGTCCGAGAAACTAAAAAGGGAAGATTAGTATGTTTTCGTGTGGCATGGTAATTGTATCATATCCGAACAAGTAATAATTTTGGAGAACATGGTATGCGTATCAAAAGGGGCGAGTAGTCGCGGGGCCCCAACGCTGGAGCATTGACAACCAACATGCTTGATTAACAAAAACTGTTTTACTTTGGCAGTAATATACATGTGTATAGTTTCTTATTCTCGTCAGACTTCAACATACTCGTACGCCAAATCATGAAAATGGCGGAAATTTGGGGGGTTTTAGCGCCGACCATCTTAATAGTAGATGAGCTTTGTTGGTCTTGACTAGAGATCGAGAGTACTTACAAGCCTTAGTTTCATATCCGGTGGTTCCAACAATTATGTTTTGCGGGTCTTGGGGCTTCCCAGCCAAGTAATTCTCTAAGATGCTCCTAACTCCAGTCGCGTAGCGTGCTTGGGCATCGAGAGTGGTGCCAGAGTAGTGCGGCACCATGCCATTTCCACCTCCAAGCGGATTTTTTACAGTGCGCCATGGGTGGTCCCTAGGAGCGGGCTGAACTTCCCAAACGTCGCCTTTCCAAGGGCATATGTCAGAGGCATTGACGCAACATATAAGGATTACCTACCAGCATATCCATTGATTTGTCCGTTGCGCAGGGCTATAGCAACGGCGTCCTTGTCGCAAATAGCACCGCGGGCCGTATTAACAAGCCAGGCTCCTTTTTTGAAGTGACTCAGGAGCTCAGTGTTGACGAGGCCGCGCGTTTTCTCATACAAAGGACAATTAACAGTCACAACATCGCACTTTTAAGAATTTTAGTCAATGTGCGGTTTATTTGAAACCACCTACACACCTGGGAGACGAACTCTTGCAAGTTTTCTACCCTGCGGGCGTTAACTGCCTTCGCAGCAGCTAGAATGGCGTTAGCGACTCAGCGCATTCGGCCGTATGTTGGCGTACCTTCAGGAAGGGGTGTATAGTCGAAGTAGAGCAATTCCTTACAATTGAAAGGAAGGAGACGTTGCAAGACGCGGTAACCAATTCTTCCAGCACCGATGGTTCCAACAACCTTGCCTTCCAAATCAAACGCATTTCGTGCGACATCGGAGACTTGCCAGTCTCCGCGCTCAATCATCTGAGGTCAACGTCAGGCTATTGGAAGGTTACCCGATAAGGATAGCTAACCTCGTGCGCAGGGACGAAGTTCCTGACTAGCAAGAGAATGTTCATAATGACATGTTCGGCGACTGATACAACGTTGGAACCAGAAACCTATCAGGGCATTCAGGATGACAATCGTCATCTAAGTGAACCGCACGCTTTACCTCCAAAACTTGAACCTTGTGATCAACGGTAGCGTTGAGATCAATATGGTCTGAGCCGACACCAGCGGTGATACAAAGCTTCAAATTCTTTGCCTACAAACCATATCAGGTCTAATGGCTCTAAATTTAGCTATCGACTACCTTCTCGACCAGGTCACGGGTCAGATATCTATATAGACGATGAACGATGCAGGATTATTATCAAAAGACAGGGATCAAACCCAGGGTGGAAAGGCGTTGTAATAAGGACTTCAGCCTTTGCAGTTAGTTAGAGTTGACATCTTATGAATCACCGGTGAAGTTATCATACATCGACGATGTGTTTTTGGAAGTCGCTCTCTGATCCTTCCTTGCTGCTTGAGACCTGCTAAAATCAGACGCGGATCGGTCCTAACAACGCCTGTCTTACTGTGATCATCAATATAAACGATCGTTATGATATAGTCATGATCGATAATAGTAGATCCATACCAATGTATTCATGACCTAGAGATTCGAGCCAAGAACGGAGACCAAGCTATCATTGAAAAATAAGCCTTCCTGCGGTATCTCAGAGTGATTTTCTACCTGGTTCTCTGTAGTACCCAGGAGACGGGGTTCTTCCACAGCAGCCTCGTGTCCGTCGTAGAGAATGGCCAAGATCTTCATGTTGCAACAGCCTATTTAATATTCAGTGGAAAGGAGAGCGATTGGGATCACAGTGGGAATGGGCTGTTTTATATATTGCAAGCAGGTTTCAGGGTACAGATACAGGTCAGATGAGGGGCTACTTCGAGGGTTCCAGGTGGAGACCCCGCGAATGCCTTATCACGTGTAGGGACGCAAGACATAGCTTACACTCATTTGGGATGAACAAGCAGCACCAGTTCTTAGATTAATAGACCTGGAAGGAGATAGTATCACGGGGTCATCAATGAGTTGAAGTCCTCTACTTACTATACACATAGAAGCTACTATATTGTTACGTCGATGTCGTTAGGTGAGGAGAGACCTATTTCATATTCATCTTCAACCTTGAAGCTTCCTTCTTGAACTTTCCTAATTACTTCCCATTCAACTCGAACGAAAACCCATAACCACCGTCGGACAACTTCGGCGACTTCCACGAAAAAGATCATATAGCTGTCATCACTTTTTAAATGAAGATGACTAGATAGTTTGATGGACCACGTCATTCGCAGGATGAAGTTGATGAGGATAAGAAGAGGGTAAATGAACACTGGATATAATAACATAGGTCGCAAACCTTGCAGTCGTGGTTTAAGGTACTCTCGCACGTTCGTATTGGTTCCTACAGTGGTCGTGTCCCTGGGGTTGTGGCGTATCTTTGATGGTATTAAGGGTCGAAATGGAGGCGATTTGTTAGTGAGCGAATCTCGGCCCTTTGGTTTCAACAGGTTGAGACCCCAATCATAAGTAACATCCCACCAGAAGGAATACAGAGAATTGATGGCGGCTAATAACAACCTAAATAAATGTTATAAAAAGGAATTTAAGGACCAAAGAACAACTTACCATAAGCTAAATGTATGGTGCGCTCCGTGCCATGGGTATTTAAAAACTTGGTCGCCTTTCTCCTGCTCGAGTTCCAGTGGAACTACACGCTGAGCAGCAGAGAGGAAGATGACCGGAAAGGACGTTGCATATTTCAGAGCGTTGAACAGAGGTCGATAGTTCTCATTAGATGAGAGAAAGTACTCGACCATGCATTGGCGGAATCGCACTAGGTAAGGCAAGCTTTCGTCTTTTGAGTATACGTTGCAGTGCGGATCAGTATCTCCAAAATATACCTCATTACAGATGGAAGGATCCACTGTTTCCAACCTGAACTGTGCGGCGGAGCTAGAAGACTATTGCCCGGAAGTAACATCCAAAACGACAGCCAACAATCACCAAGCACCTTGGCGAACGATGTGCATATGTCCGCAAAGACAATGTCTGCGAATACCACAGGACGAGACGTGTCAGGGAACAAACAACGGTAAAGAGTGCTGCACACAGTTAGAAATGGGAGAAAAAAGGAGATAGGTACTTACTGAAGAAACTGGTCTCGTTCTCTTTTGAACATGAGTCGGAAAGGACATATTAGGACACCGATGATCACTAGAATCGCCGTAGAAGCAATATACTTGAATGCGTCTGTGGCCTCCGGATCGCCATGCGCCCCCAATGAATACATTGACCAAGTCATGAAGAACCACAGGAAATACACGGCGCTTAAAGCATAAATAGGTTGATATGACGGCGTGATAAAGCGGCGGTAACTGTTCCAGCTTGATGGCTTGGGAGGATGTTCTTCCGAACGGAGATCCATTGCAGCGACCACGTCAACGTTGAAAACATGGAGGCCATGTACATTGGTCGCCCAGCCCAAGATACCGAACCCTACAAGAACGATGACGCGAAAGGGTAGCGGGAAAGAAGCACTGGCGAGGGTATCAGAGTTTACATTAGTGTCCTTCATTCCAGCGTCAGAAGGTTAGGGGAGGTAGCCTCAAAGCTGGCGCATAAGAACAAGCTCTTTTCCACGTTGAGCCACACACTCCCACCACCTCCATGACAAGCAAGTCCGGTGCCTATGGCACAACATCCGCCGATACCGACTTCAGAAAGAAATGGGATAAGGAGGAGTATGCAGAGAAGGCAAAAAAGAAAGACCAAGATGAGAGAGAGCGGATGCAGGAGAATGAACAACGAATGAAGCAAGGTATGCATGTCCTGCTCACATCTACCCATTCTGAACCCGCCCTCCCTCCGTGCAGGAAAACGGCCTCGGAAAGGCGGTAAAACCGGTGATCTCCCAAAACCAACCGAGTTGATGAAGCAGCGCGAGGCGCCGCTGGCACTAGACAAGAATCTTAACAAAAGTATGGTCGTGCAAAATCTAAGTGGTAAAGGACCTGGACAGCCCGGATTCTATTGCGAGACCTGTAATCGCAACTATAGGGATACGACTGCCTACTTGGACCATATCAATAGCAGAGCACGTAAGTCGAAGATTTTCATTCACCCCGCTTAGTGTTACTCGTGTCGCAGACCTTCGCGCCATCGGCCAATCCACAAAGATAGAAAGATCGACCATTGAACAGGTCAGAGAGCGTATAGCCTATCTTCGCGAGAAGACAAAAGCTGCCTCCGCTGCAAAGGCTTTCGACTTCGATCAGCGGCTGGCCGAGATAAGAGCGAACGAGAAAGCCCTTCGTGACCAGAAAAAGGCAGAACAAAAAGCAGCAAAAGAACGAGCACGTCTTGAAATAATACAAGACGACAATAGCGAAATGGCCCAACTCATGGGTTTCGGGGGCTTCGGGTCCACTAAGAAGTAGCCGTGCTTTGCCAACTCATTTTACACCACCACTGAACTTTATATTGTACTACTACATACATTGACTTCTGCCACATACTTCCAAAATCACGCCTTAACAAGACACAAAAGGAACTTGACATCTGCGACTTCCTGCTCTTCTTCTATGAGCATCTCTCCTCCCTTCTTCACCCCAACACTTTTTGGCAGGCTTCCGATCGTCTTTTTGATGATTTCCGGATGCTGAGTGATAGCAGCGATGAGCTCTCCCCCTGTTCCATCCTCGAAACTGTAGTAAACGTCCACGTCATCTGTGGCTTGCAGACCAGCTTTCTTGCGAAGCTTCTGTATGCGATTCGTGAGCTCCCGGGCTAGCCACTCCCCTTGCAGCTCCGGGTGTACTCGGGTATCAAGTCTGACAACGACATCGTTGTTGGTGTGCGTGTCGTAGTCCTTTTCAGCACCTGGAGGAAGTTCAAGGTATCGTTGCACCGTAAGATCGCCAGTAACTAGGTCTATTCCATCGACAGCGAGTTTTCCTGTGTCCACATATGCCTTGACGTGGTCACTCGGTACATTCGGCAATGCATTTTTCACCCTGGTCAGATTATTGCGCAGTTTTCGACCGAGTACAGGCCAATCGGCGACAGCTCGGTAGCGAACACCAGATAACGTCTCGTCGGAGGTAAATACAACGTCTCGCACATTCAACTCGGATTCTATGTAGCGTTGCAGCGACATCGCGTCCGAGATATATTCTGCGTCAGGATGGAACACGAGAAGCTCCTTTAACGGAGCCTTTGCAAAAGCTCAGCAACGTTCCCAACTCCTCTGTAGATTTTACTTACTTTCAGGGACAAATTATTCCGTTCACGAATGTTTCGGGTCAACTCAATGACAGCTTGCATACGTTTCACTTTGCGCTCTATCTCGGCATCAAAGTATTCTTCTTTTACTTCAGGGAAGCTCAAGAAGTGGACCGAACGAATGTCTCCATCCGCTGGTTCATGAGGAATAAACTTCCGCAACGTCTGATACAAGTTTTCGGTAATGAAAGGGGTATACGAAGACTGTTTCATCGTGTCATTTTCCAGCCCGATGAAAAGGAATAAATCATACCATTGTGCGGCAAAGTGTGAATAGAGTCTCAAAGAGGGTATTAAGAGCCGATATGGTATCTTCTTTACCGTCTTCTCCCTTCAGGCGCTTGCGATTGAAACGAATATACCAATTCGTTAGCTCATCCACGAGATCTAGCAGGCGAGGAATGACAGTATATAGTCTATAGGCAGCCATCTCTTCTCTGACAAGTCTGATAAGCGACTGACATCGAGCTAGGATCCAGCGATCCATGACATTGTTCGGCAAAGGAGCGCTCCTGTTATACATGAAATCATGCCCGGTGGCTTTTTTAAGTAGTGCCACATGTCCAAGGAAGAACCGGAAGGAATTAAGCCATGGGAGAAGAACACGCGAAATGACGTCTCTAACCCCTTCTTCTCGGAACCGGAGGTTGTCGCCACGAACGACGGGGGAATTGACAAGGAACATTCTTCGAGATCGTCTAGTCGAGAAGGGTATGCTATAGTCCGAATGTCTTACCTTGTAGCATCAGCGCCATACTTGTCAATGACCAAGTTGGGATCAGGATAATTTCTAAGGCTTTTACTCATCTTCCTGCCATCACTAATTTACGGTATTTGGTTTAGCAATCGAGTGACGGATAGAAATGCAACTCACGCAGCCAGTACAAGACCATGCGAGATCAGATTCTTCCAGGGTGCCCTTCCGAAGAGATGCGTTGACAGGATGAGAAGGGTATAGAACCAACCTCTTGTCTGATCCATACCCTCGGAGACAAAATCGGCCGGATGAGTTCGTTCAAACAGTTCCTTGTTCTCGGCGGGATAGTGGTGGTGCGCAAATGGCATGCTAATTGAGAATTAATAATTGCTGCAGTAAAAACACAAATAAGTATACCTTCCAGATTCAAACCAGCAATCAAAAACTTCTTCTATGCGCTTAAGTTGACCTTTTCCTCTTTGTGAAGGGATGGTGATATGGTCGATTTTGTCCCGATGGAGGTCGTTGATGCCAGTAACTCCAGAAAGCCTTTCCAATTCCTCTGCAGAGCCGACGCAGACGACCTGTCATGTCCCGTCTAGAAGCAGCTGGTAAGGCAAACAAAAAGACCTACTTCTTCCATGTCCTCACTCGCCCACAAAGGGATAGGTGTTCCCCAATAACGATTTCGAGAAATATTCCAATCCCGAGCATTTGCTAGCCAATTGCCGAACCTATGATCGCCTACGCTTTGCGGCACCCTTCATAGTCTTTAGAAACATAGGAGTAAGACAGAAAGGCGACACAAACCACCGCGTTTGTTCATTATTTGCTACTAGTTGATCTATGATGGGTGTGACCTTCACAAACCAGGCCGGAATGGCTCGATAAATGAGGGGTGTACCGGATCTATCGTAATTGAGTATAAATCTGTGACCTGAATTCAAGAACACTACCTCCAACAGAACGGATAACTATGGTTTATGGTCGACTGGACGATCAAACGGCCCTTCGCTTTCAATGCCTTTTGGATTGGACCATCTGCCGCCTATTCTTGTCACGAATTACTTTATTATGGAAAACGTTTATGACTACCTTTATATTCATACCAGCAAAGTCGGGAACTTCCTTGGTGAATCTACCGGCATCATCAATCGGGCAAGGGGGTATATCTTCGGGACGTAGGATGCCATTTGCAATGGCAATGCGATGGTCATCTTCACCGAAAGCGGGTGCTTGGTGTACGATGCCTGTGCCGTCTGCGTCTGTGACGTACGTATCGACCACAACTCTGAATGCTCTGTCCTCGAACTGAAACACCTTCAGTGTCTTTAACAAACCAGATTCCTTCGAAGCCTACCTGTTCTGTGAAATATTCAAATAAGGGCACGTATCGCCACCCTTTCAAATCAGCTCCTTGGAATTGGCCAACCTTTTTGAACTTGGCCTTCTTCGGATCTTTGTACAGTGTTTTCAGCAAGTTTTCATGAATGATGAAGTTTCGATCCCGTTCTTGATCATGTATCTTGACATAGACAAAATCGGGGTGAACACATAATGTAAGATTCGCAGGAAGTGTCCACGGCGTTGTTGTCCATGCGAGCAGGTAGGTATTTGGGTCGTCAACCAGGGGGAATGCCACAGTGACTACACGGTAAACATTTAAGAAAGTGTCAGAAAGGGAGAAAATATAATCTCACTAGCAGGGTCATTGACGTCTTTATACGCCAATCCAGCTTCAAAGTTTGATAACGGAGTCGTGCATCCCGTAGAGTAAGGCATTACTCTCAAGCCTCGATACACCAATCCTTTCTTATATAGTTCGCCAAACCCCCACCAGACTGAATTCATAAACGGCTTATTCAAAGTCTTGTAGTCGTTGTCAAAGTCTATCCAGCGGCCCATACGTTCTACCGTCGACCGCCATTCAGAAGCATATCGCATAACGATGCTTCGACACTCTGCGTTATATTTTTCGATACCCATTGCCATCACGTCGTCTTTACCAGTGATTCCCAAGCGTTTGTCAATCTCGTGCTCAACGGGGAGACCATGCGTATCCCATCCGAAGCGTCTCATAACATGGTGTCCCGTAACATGGGCATGTCGAGTCACAATATCCTAGATCATTGTCTGTTACACTCATAATCCACGATGTCACTAGATCTTACTTTGATGGTCCCGGCTAGGAGATGGCCATAGTGTGGAAGTCCCGTAGCAAAAGGAGGGCCATCGTAGAATGTATATTCAGGCCGTCCCTCCGAAAGCTTGAGGCTCGTCTGGAATGCATCTATTTCTCTCCAGAAAGTAATAACCTTTTCTTCTTCTCTTGCAAAGTCAAAGGGTGCAGTGACTGGAGTAGTCAATCGTTAAGAGGGTTGAGAGAATGACAATACCTACTGTCGTGCGGTTGGAACGACATGGTGTCGAATGGTCAAATATCGAGTCAGTGTTAGATAATCTATAAATCGAGGACATCGGCGTTTGCCGAGCAAGATTTCTGAAAATATTTCTAGGCACGGATCATAAAAATACTATGTAGTGACCGCAGTAGTGTTTCCGCTACCCCCATTCGAAACAACACAGAGCACCCAACCTGCCGCCATCCAACGAGTACAGGCCCCAGCGCCGCAGCAACGACCCGTTCATGCGTTCACCAATGCATCCGCTGATCCAACCCAAGTTGCTTGTGTCTTGACCTACATGTAGTATCTACGTTTCATCCATACATTTCGGAAAGTTGTGTGTACACCAAGTTCCGAGAACAGTTCGTCTGTCCCAACAAAGAATAAGCAAAACGAGAGCATGTCGCGTGTATAATGCCCTTCGCTTCCTAGCTTGACCTGGCTATTGTAAGTATCGTTCGAATGCACGAAGCGACAGAAATTCATGGGAACGATCCGGAAATACATAATTGACGGTATTCATGCTGCAGGATTGGATAGGCTGTGGGCAGGTCGCAAAATCTTGTCGGTACCCTGGAATACCTACCATTTACTGCGTCACAACGACGCGGAGGACACTTGACGCTCCCCTCCAATAACGGGATCACTGAAAGAGCCCGGGCAAACCAATTTATGCGTGAGGCTTTTGTGCAGTTGCGCCAACTATGACCTCCGCTTGTCGTTTTGCTCTGTACTCGAGTGCCCTCTCAACCCAGCTGACCATGTCCACTTGTCGTTTGCTGTCTGCTACGAGGAATGACGTTTCCTAAGACATACTAAGTACGTTGGTCATTCGACGAATGGTTATGTTTACCAAAAGTTCCTTGTACGTCGCTCTACCTTCTGGATCTTTTATCAGACAAGCGGCAACGCAGTCGCATGCGTCTTTACTATACTTGTCAGCAGGCAGTTGAGGGGGATCTCCGTGAACGATCGCAGTAAGCTGTGCGAATACGTTTGAGTACGTCTCTGGTGGGTATGGGTATTTTCCAAGACCAATCTCAATCATGGATAGTCCCAAGGACCAAACATCTGACGAGACTGTATAAGTTCCCAAATTGTTCTGAGATTCGCCCTTGATCCGTTCGGGCTGCGTGGTGGCAGTTCAAATACGTTTCATCAACATTGGGACACAACTTACAGCCATATAGCTCTGACAGCCAATGTTCGTCTTGGCCAATGACTTTTCTAGTTGACCAGAGACTCCAAAATCACACAGTTTTATTTCGCCCTTTCTATTGACCAAAACATTCGTAGGTTTGACGTCTGAAAATCATGAGGTATGGTTAGCCAACATTCGAGTACTTCCATACCTCTATGTATAATTTGTAGTTCGTCTTTTAGAAACTTCAGTCCGCGGACCATACTGCCTGCTATTCTTCCCAAAACATCCTCCGGGACATCAGTACCCTGGAGCTTATCGAGGGAGCCTGCATCCATGTACTCCATACAATAATAGACGCACGACTCGATGAAAAACGCGCCATAAAACTCCACGATCTCTGGAGCGACAGCGCGATGGAGAATATCCAATTCCATAATGATGGCATTCAGCTTCGCTTCATCCAACTCTAGGCGGATTTCCTGAGTGACATGTGAAATTTGAGACCAATGCAACTCGATAGATACCAACCTTCATAGCCATGGCAACGTTTGTGGGCTTGTGTAGCACTTTCTTAACAGTGCCATAGTTACCCTTGCCAAGCTCCTCATCTAGTTGTAGTTGTTCCATATTGATAGCGAAAGAGGCGCCGTTTGAAAAGTTGACACCCGAGGCATGTAGCACAGCCTTGCCGTTGAAATTAAGAGCGCCAGAGGGGTCGCTAGAGAGGGGAAATGAGCTAAACACCAGAGTCCGGATAGAATAATGTGTACACAATCTTGGAAAAGTTGGAAAAAGGAGAGGAAAAATTATTGCTGGCTGGTTGGCGCTTTGGTGGGTCCATGGCAAAAGAGGGACGGCCAGCACCTAATCCAGCACCCTCAACGCCTCCGGCACTTGGGCCTGCGAAACGGCTAGGTTCAATGTCTCTAAGGGAAAAGTTGGGTTTCGGTCTTCGGGAGGAGATGCCTGGGGATGCGACTGGGAACGCTGGCCTGGGGGGGATCTGGGCAGGGGGCGTGGGTGGTGGGATAGGGATTGGGAGAGGTAGACCAGGATCCTGGTTGCGGAGGTGGTGGTGATGGTGGTGGGCATTGCGGGGAGGGTCTGGGGCAAGAGAGACAGACTGAAGGGCAGCTGCAGTGTTGTCGACTGCAGTAGAGGAAGTGGAACCCTGGGCTTTAGTGGCATACTGTGTGGAAGATGAGTAGGGATGAGAGGGTAAGAAAGGAGAGCGGGGACGTACGGCAAGGATCTTTTCCAGGAGAGAAGGTGGGATTGGAGTTGCGGCAGACTGATTGGCGAGGAGAGAGGCGAGTGGGCGAGGCTGGCGCTGTGGCGGGGGCTGCTCTGGCTCTGCAGACATGGCGGCTGATGACAACGCGGCTCGCTTCCCATGCTGACTCTCAAGTGTCCTCACCACCCTCCTCTTCACCTCGACTCCCCCGCCCCCCACACCCCCCTCCTCCATCTCCGCACCCTCATCGCTCAGCTCATAGGCCTCCCTCCAGATGGCTTCAAACTCATCCACGCAGGCGCCCTCATGAAAGATGACAATGCCCCGCTCTCTGCCTATCATTTGCGTTCCAACTCGACCATAGTCGTCCTCCCCCGCGTTCCCCTCGTCGAACCCGTCAAGAGTCAGCCCCCCTCTAGATCAGAGCAGTCCGTCATCTCCCTTATCCACGCCGAGATCGCCAAAATCCGCAACGATCTCACACCAAGCGTCGAAGCATTCCTAGTCTTCCAAGAACGCGACCCACCGTTGCCCGACCGCCAGGGGCAGGAAAAAGTGCACACCCGTCTTGGCGAGCTCCTTCTCCAATCTCTCCTGCGCCTAGATGGCATCGCTACAGACGGCGACTGGGAAGACGCACGACGCGAACGCAAGGCCGCCGTAAGAGAGGTTCAGGCCTTGCTCGATCGTCTCGACGGAGGCTGGGCGGAAATGCAAAAAGGCTAATCTATGAACAATACCAATACTAGTTATATATTACAGCTTGGTTATCGACATGGGTCCTGGCTGTGGATAAAATGGCCTTGGAGGTATTAGCCCATCTCCCCCCATCATACTAGCATGTCCCGTAACCTGTGCATTTCGTTCCATCATCATTGTATGGACCTTGCCAATAATTAGCAATCGAGTATAAATCTTGTCCATTCTACTCACTTGCATTCTCAAACCATTAATACCGGCTCGTAGGGACATCATTTCCTCCCCGAATCTTAGAGTCTCATTTGTGAGAGCAATCTCGCTCCGGCGGCCTAAAGAATCGACCCCAGCCGCTAGTGCCAGCACGCTTTCACGCACTCCCGTCAATGTGCCTTCCAAGTTCGTCCCCAAGTTCAACGGTGCAACCACAGATGACAGGTGAGGGATAGTCACAATACTCCCCGGTGTGTACATCGGCCGAGATGCGGGAGCCCGCATAGGTGGGAATCCCATGCCAAGTCCTAATGGGCTATTGGCCGCGCGATACCAAGAGTCCAATAGTTGAGAACTGGAGGCTTCAGCGCCTTCGCCTTCGAATGGCGGAAAGTAAGGTTCTGCAACATTGGGCACGTCCCTGCCTGTGCCAGGTATAGTCGTCTCAGGCACTACATTATCCCGATCTGATGTACCGGACGTTGTCCCTCGGCGAGACATAAATGACCCCGCAGGCGCGTTCGATGCGTTCGGCACGTCTTGATTCGTAGGGCTCACATCCATCCTGAACCATGGTCCCAACGCGCGCTGGACCATCTCCATCTCACGGCGAAGGATCTGAACAGAAGTCTCCAATGCACTAACGCGGTGTCGAAGAAGCACATTTTGTTCCAACAATGATGCGTGCCGTGCAGTAGATATTTCGAGAAACCCCTTTAGCCCCTGATATGTACATGTCATTGTATGCACATCTAAGGCTTCTTGCTCCGTTGCAGTAAAGGGGCACCCGTTCCTATACTGTGGGCAATGAAGATTTGGACAAGGCTATACCGCTTCAGCATTGAACCAGAGACTGAAACCCCAACGTACCTGCTCCTCATCAGTTGCTTCTGCACTTGGTACATCCTGTGACTTCCTCTTGTGTACGGCTTCCATATGCGCGTCAACATTCATCCTTAACATTCTTTCCGTACATCCCTCCTCCCTACATTGCACGTCACCATATGTGCATTCTTCTCGTAGATGCGAAGGGAGAAGCTGACGCTGACAGGTATGATTACAGCCCTGTTCACGATGGATGCATTCGACCATAAGTTCGTCCACAAGCTAGAATATTGATGACGATGAGATGTTACTGCGAGGTCCGTTGTACGTACCGCGCGTACTATGGAATCCGCAGCCCCGAGTTCTTCTTCGGAAAGAGGAGATCGGTCGATGGGACACTGGGGCGCATGCGAAAGGGCACTGACAATGCATTCGTAGCAGAACGTGTGAGAGCATGTCGTAGTTGTAGTCGGATCAACGAATGGGCTCCTGTAATCATTCGCGAAGAATCGTAGCATGTCACGTACACACTTACCTGCAGATGCAGCACGTCTGGAGAGATTTTAAGCAACAAAAGTACCAGGAGAAGACAAGACCACATACAAGGTTCGGATTGGGGCTGTCAACGTAGTAGTACACTGACATGTCTCTCTGCAGGGGTTACTGTGACTGGCGTGTGATACTCCGCGCAATCTTATCTTACTACCTGGGCTTTAGACACACGATGAAGACCGTCCGGCTTGCTTCAGGCATATCCATATCCACATCACCATTGCTTAACTATATGTGAAACTCACATCCTAGGTCATCATCTACCTGTTTTGGGGTTTGGGGTCTATCAAAATTATAACGCCAAAAAATCTTGTCTCGAAGCTTTTGACGCGGGCTACAGGTGGATGCCACCATAAAAGCACAAAAGAAAAGGATCTAAAATAAACCAGACACGTCGATTCCGCACAGGCGTATCGTAACGAAGCTGCTGTCGGTGATGCACTTCGGGAATCTGGCTTGAACAGGGAAGACTGTTTTATAAGTGACGTCTTTCGTTGGACACGAAATTTAGGGTGTATCTTGACCACCGATAACAGCTACCAAATGTACTTCCAAAACACATGGGTATGAGTCCACCATTAGAGGCGTCGATGATTCTCTCGCGAGATTCCAGTTTGGTAATAATAAACTCTCTCAAGGTGCCTCGCCTGTTATTCATTTCAGACGCAGATTATATCGACCTCTTCTTGATCCACGACCCATTTTCTGGAACAGAGAAGAGGTTGGCTACTTACAGGGCTCTCCAGGAAGCCAAACGAGCAGGAAAGATTAGATCTGTCGGCGTTTCCAATTAGTACGTTTGCTGGCTATCATCATGGCTCAGCGTTGTAGAGCGTTTACAGCAATATTTGTCACTTAGAAGAAATCAAGGAGGCTGGATACGAGCAGCCTGCTGTAAATCAAATAGAGGTGTTCTTAACCTTCAATGTCACTTCGGATTATACTGAGTGCCCCCGTAGCTCCACCCGTCTTGTCAACAGAAGCCCATAGTAAACTACTGCCTCGCGAACAATATCGTTATCGAAGCGTACACGTCTCTTGTAAGAGGTAGAATGATGGATCATCCAACCATAGTCGAAATAGCCACAAAGGCTCGTATCGCCTTCTACCGTGTCCCTCACAGCATCTGACAATAGAACCAGCATAATCGCGATCCTGCACAGATCCTCATTCGCTGGTCAATCCAAAAGGGGTGAGCTTGGCTTGGATGATGAACGGGGTTTTACTGACATTTAGGCCTATAGCTTTGTTCCGTTATCCAAGAGCGTCACGCCGGAGAGGATCCGCTCAAACACACAAGTGTTTGATTTCGAACTGGCAGTCGAGGACATGGCGAGTTTGGACAGCCTTGATAAGGGGGACGCGGGTGCTGTCACCTGGAACCCTATTCACTGTGCCTGAAGAAAGTAGTACCTATCCCTCATTGGGTCGTTAATAGCGACTGTGAAATGAGGGCGAACTGGCGTCGTGGACGGAGCTGTTATAAATAGCACAGAATACATGACACATTGCGAGATTAATCGGGAGGCAGAGTAGCATGGAAATCCGGATCGCTAACGGGACAGTGCGTGCACAAAATTGAACGAAAAAATGAGGTAAAAAAAGTACAAGAAAAACAAAAGTTCTGATGAGAATCATTGCTGAGTGCGTTGTGCTTCGTGCGGAGAAGGATGTGATAGTGCTTCGGATAAAACTTGAACTTGAGCTCGCTTCGTCAATTCCTCTTGTCGCTGCCACAAGAGCTCTCCCCATAGTGGATGCGGAGGTATATGGCCGATGAGGGCTCGGAAAATCTCCAACCTTTAAAACAAATGAATCGGAAGAGCCTGTATACAGTTTTCTTGAACTTACCATTTCGCTTTTTCTTCATCAGAATCGGCGAAGAAAATAATCTCTTCGTCTTTCGGAAAGATCAGCCGGAAGGAGCGTTCCACCCCCATGTCATAATCATCTCCATATCGTGTAGTGCGACTGGACGATGGACCCATCGCAACACCCCTTCCTTGCTGGTCATCTTCAACAGCGGTGGCTTTTTTCAGGTCGATCGTAGCGGTCGCTTTCTTTGTGATATCATTAAAAGCTACTAATGCAGCACCGATGACACGAAATCGCCGCCGTCGCCACGTCTGAAAAATCAAATCAGAGATAATCACTGGAATATACTGTGCACTTACCGTACAATCTCCGCCGTACTGTGTGAGAGTGCCCTCGAAGTATGTGACTTTGTGCCAATTGATGTGTCTCAACCCACGACAACATTCATCAAGGCTCTGTGGCAGTTGCTCGGGAGCAATGCCAGGGAGCGGAGGTAACCTGAATATTTGCAATACAAGTTCACCCACCTGTTGGGCAGAAAATTTTCCTCCCACTTCTAGACGTTGGCCAATCAGGGGGTAGCTCGTTTCGAAGAGCCTTGTATCGCAGCGAGCCGCTATATCCTTAAACGCAACGAATACACGAGCTAATATGCCATCCGGCTTCATATACCTTGCAAGATTCTCGGGCATTCGTTGCACTGGGGGTGGTGGGGCAACAGATGGTTGCACTTTCGTCGGTTTCTTCGGTGTTGAGTAGAAGAAACTGCGCATGCCACCTTTGGAAGGTGCCTGTATTATTGGAGCAGGGGGAGGGGGAGGGGCGGGCGAGAGAGCTTTGAATTGGGCCATGATATGAGGGTCTCGTTTGACCTTGAGCGTCAAGGTGAATTCCAACTTGTTTTGTTCGATACTACGCAGTTTCATTAGCTTATATATAGGATAATTTACAGTTAGACGTACAGTTCGAATTCCTGATCAATGCGTGTGTTCTGACCAAGTTGAGATTCGGGTGTAGTTACGAAGTGAATCCCATTATTTAGAGTACACGTTAGAGATGTTGGATGCTGTGGTAAAGGCAGATGCATGTTCTTGATGCCCAGGACTACGGTGATATATCAAGTTATAAGTCGGACTAGTTTGGGGTCGTTAGACTCACTCTTCACGAAAACTTTGCCATACGCTTTCCCGGGTTCTGCCTGCGCTCTATACTCTCTGATTTGCTTCGCGTACTCATTCTGTTCATAAGGTAAGTGAAGTACATTCCACATTTTATGGCGGCATACCATATCAGATGGCCTTCGAACAGTACGCCACGCTCTGCCAGCGTTTACCTCTCCCGGTCCAGCCATATGCGACACACCGTCGGGATCAGAAGAGGAGGCATAAATTGTCCCTTCGCGTTCTCGTACTTGATATTTCTACCGAAGGACGTCAGCGGAACGAAGTGCGTCTGTATAGCAGAACTCACTGCCTTCCTTTGGGGTTCCACAAGTTTTCTGAACTCCTTTTCAATACTGTCAGCAAGAGCATCATTACCTTCTGCATCGCCAACAACACCATCCAACAATCCCTCGCCATCCCCCTTGCGTAAATGATCTGCGTCTCCTGTACTCATGCTTCTTCTTCTGGTTGGCCGCCCTACCCCAAGGAGTCGCTGCTGTACATGTCTTTTTTTAGTTTGGGTACCACGACGAGGCGGACAGAAGTATTCTCCAGAGTGCTCTGATTCTCCGTTGACCTCCGCTTCCAGTTGACGCATTTCACGCCGCTTTTCTAGGATCATCTGCTCTCGTGTTCTGATGTTGTCCTTCGGTGGTAAGGGAGGTGGCGTAGGTTCGATTGACGAATCACTCCTGTCCTTGTCGGGTGAGAAGCCGATACCCGTGGATGTGTGTAACAAGGGCGTCGGTTCAGTCATGGCACGACCAAGTGGGGCACGATTTGATTTGGGAGCACTGCTTGCATTAGGCTCGAACGAATCACATTCTGTTATCATGGAGTCCTCTCCTTCACGGCTTCCCACGTCAGCAACGTCGTCCATCAAACGATCGAGTGCACTTTTCATGTCCATATCAACGTCGTTGAACTCCATTTTGATGTTAGGAACGTTGACCGTTTCCACCGCGGTTGTACTACTATTGCTGCTGCTCCCACTACTTTCATCACCCATCTTAACGTCATTTTCGGATGTTCTTGTCAGTATTCCAAAACTTTCAAGCTCTTCGGAAGCCGCTTTTACTACTGCCGCAGTTGGGGAGGTATTCCTGTCGTTCATAGGCGAAGCTGCAGGCAAGAGCTGTGCGAAGCATTCGTCGTCTATGCTCCTGGAGAATGAGGTAATGTTCTCCTTCGTTTCATCTTCATGAGACATTTCAACATCAACCAAACCCGGTTCTGCCCTTCCTGCTTCATCTCGCTCCTTCACTATCATCTTGTCTTCCGCGGGCTTTGATTCTGGCTCAACCTCCGGTGCAGGACTTCCGAAGCTACGCCTCTTTAGCAGCCGCCTTTGGACGTCTTCGCGTGTGATACGCTGACGACTTGTGAGACTAGCGTTGCTACCACTTCGGTTACGACTAGTCAACAGAGGGGAAGTTGCACGAAATAGAGGGGACGACATGCGTGGGACAGGACTATCACTGTGTTCTCTTGCAAACGGAGATAAACGAGAGCCTTCTCCTATTCCGGGGAGTGGAGAAAGATTTCTAAGTGGCTCTTCTTTAAGTACCGAGCCCTCATCTAAAGGTGTCCTCTTCAACTCCTTGCGCAAGAAGAATATTTAAAATGTGTTCAAAGTCGTAAGAACACCAACTTACTCTCTCAACATTGGTTTCAAGTGATTCTGGGTCTCTACCTAAGCCAGTGAGGCTTATTTCCGAGTTTCCAATGGACAAGTTAAACGAGTCCTCATCTTCATGCATGACGTAACTGGCTTTCCCATGTGCAAAAGGATCAGTCCCTGAAAACGGCTGAGAGGTTACGCTTTGGGTAATGTGGGTATCTTATGGCTTGCGTGAATATTAGCGGGTTCGGTTAAGTATACCACTCACCATCCACAACCCCAAGAGGGGGAACAAGTATATCAACATCGGACGTTTCTTTTGCGCCCAGTGTCAATGTCTTCTTCATTGGTGATGGACTCACAGGCAATTTTCCTAGATCGTTGTCCATACCGATATCACTTGCTATTTCCTCTTCTCTAGCTTTTCGAATGCGTTCAGCATGAGTTGAGCGTCCAAGTGGAGGCATGTTTGCATGAGACCGTCGTGGAGGGGTAATAGGCTGACTGAGAGGAGAGGCACGCGGAGAAATGCCAATATTAAAGGGATAACCGCTTGGACTGTCAGAAACTGAAGGAGAGCTTCTATGCGACTGTTCTGGAGATTTATTCGGAGAGAAAACTGGGGGAGCAGGATGAGGTGATTGATATTGTTGCTGGTGATGCTGGAGGCTGCGTTCTGCATGGTGGCTGCGTCCTAACGGCACACCACCCTCTGTTTCTAGATCAGGGGGAATATGGGTGACGCGTGGGGGTGTACTGTATCTTAAGGGGATTGATGTCTCGCTGGTAGCAGAATTAGAGGCAAACATTTCGTCAACTAGACCAGTTATGCTGGCGTCGGGATCAAGGCGGAGGGATGGGTTACTTGTTTCTGCTTCTACATCCGACAGATGAATACTGTCAAAGGAAGCATCTTCATCTGGCACATTAGGAGGATGCGGTGGGTGGTTGGGCGTGCCATGGAAAAAGTCGTCATCGTCATCTTGCTGATCTGATCCACCCCCGTACATCTCGTCATCCGCACTCGCAAAAGCTTCCTCGTCTTCCTCTTCTTCATCAGGGGCAAACTCAACGACATCACAACGTTCATCAAAAGTGACTGTTTTCCTGCGTTCCCTTCTGCCCGAACCGCTCAGTCGCGGTCCGTGTAATCGCCGCGAAACCAAAGACGACCGGGTGGGGGATGGGCCTGTATCTGGGGAAGAAGCCTGGGTCCCCAGTGCCCCGGCTGAAACCGATAATCGGGACGTTGACAATGTCGGAAGCCTTGACTCAGAACTCGAGGGAATTGGAGGTGGTGTTTGCCGTGGGGTACCTGACTGGTGAAGGCGGAAGGGACTCTTTGAGACTGGTTCCTTCTCAAGAAGATTTTGGAAACCCTTGCTCTGTCGACGCTCTCTTTTGAGAGCAAAGGGACGTTCATTCTCTGTCTCCATTTGTTCGTGGATTGATTGGGGGCGAGGCCGTTTCTCGCCCGAAACTCGTCGAGTAAGTGGAAAGGCAACGGAAGAAGGTCGCGATGGGGTAGATGGTGTTGGAATATGGGATTTGAATGGCGACTTAGTTACAAGATTGTTGTTGCGAACATGTCTATAGCTTGAGGATGAGCGGCGTGCTAATTGTGAGCTGGAGGAACGAGGGGAATCTCGCTTTGTAATTCGTAGTGGCGACGTAATAGAGTCATTATTTTGCAAGTCTTTGGCCTCGGGAGGGGGCGAACTCCACCCCATTCCAGACTCCCGTAAAATCGAGGATTTGAGAGGATCAGGTGAAAATAGCCTGTCCCGCAAAGGCTGTGGAGATTTATGACCAGTCAACATAGAGGTGGTCGTCAGTGTCGTACAAATTAATCCGACCTGTCGTCGTCGTAGACGGTACGATACCGCACTAGAAAAGTGGACCAAACGCCGTTCGTCAGAGCGATAAACAAACAAGCGACGTGGGAATCCCGCTTTGCGACGCGTTCGTCACGTGGTGGCGTTCTGACCCCTCCGTCGTCGTCAGAAGAGTTAACGGTATTAGAGTGACGTTGCCACTGATTGAGTTGCGGAAAATAACTGAACTTGATTACTTGGCTTTTTTCCCACTATCAGTGCGCTCTTAGCCTGTTGCGGGAAGAATCGTCGAAACGTGATTGCAAACGCCCCGCCACCGGCAACGTCCGGCCCGAAGCCGGAGAACCTGGTACCCCGCAACATTACTAACCTACGTCTTCATGGCCTTCCAGAGCCTTATTTCTGGTGCGGAGTGCAATGTATCAGCCAATCCACTGGCACAAGTCCTCAAACACACTGAAGGTGACCGAAGCTTGCAAAAGGTACCCGTAATGATTGAAGTTCACCCGCCACTTGTTCTGACTCAATTTTAGGACAGGATAGCAGGTCCATCCTCCTCCAGCGTTCGTCCATCTCGTCCTCACTCTTTGCATCTTTAGTCTCACTCGTTTTCAGCTCCGTCAAAGTTCCGTAAATGGAGCAAGTGATCATGACATAGCCCTTGCTCGCCAGTTCTTCGATGGTTCCCAGCAACAGCAAATCCCTCTTGGGCCTGATCCATCCACCTTCTTGCTTTCTTCTCACCCGGCTGAACAATTTAGGCAGCAAGGAATACATTCCGGAATATTCGGAGCTGAGGTGAACGAAGCTTGGAAGATGGAGCAGCAGAGGTCTCTAAGCACTGTGCCAGGCATAGGATTATGGACCAGTGAATTTAGTAGTTCCTCTGCGCTGTACAACGCCGGTCCGTTAGGGCAACAGCGAAATGCTCCTATTCAGACTGAGTGTGCGTGGAGTACTCTTACACAATCTCGTCCACATCTGACATCGCTACAGCTCAGCGAGCTTTACTCCCATCATATGCCGGATCAGCTATGACCATGCATAACATGGGATGGTCAGGCGCCTACGCAACAAACTATAAGACCATAGACCAGGAAAAGGGAAAGGGTAAAGGCCGGGAAATAGATTTTGAGGCGGCATTTGAACAAGTTACTGCCTCGCTGGCTTCTACTCAGTTAGGCACTTCCCGCATAGAAGAAATCAAGTCTGACACAATAGAGGCCGAAGAAGAAAATTATGATTTTGATCAGTAAGAATCACGCACGAGTCTCGCCATGTAGCATAGCTAAAGCCCTACTAGACTTTGGGGTGAGGTCTCGAAGTCTTCTTTTCCGCCGGAAGAGGAAGACAGAGCGAAGTGGGAGGCAGAATATAATCAGTTCATGTCTTCCCAGCGAGACGAACACGAATACGGTGCTTTTATGCAGGAAGCCTGGGAACATGGCCTCGGCAATTTCTCCGTTGATGACCAGTCTGAACAGTATATGCAGTTCGATGATGAAGGTATTCCTACTTTGCAAAGCTATGTTTTCGGTGAGCCTAAACGAAACGGACCTCGACGCGAATTGACCGCAGGATAGAAAAGGATAACAAATACATGGACCCTTCAAGGCCCGGGTCTCTACTTCAGGATGCGAAAGCGCTGCTGGAGATGAACGGCTCTCTTTCCGAAGCTGCATTGATGCTAGAGGCAGCTATTCAGAATGGAGAGCTAGGCGAAGGCGGATATGAGGCATGGATCCTCCTAGGAGACGTTCGTACAATGGACGAGCGCGAAGAAGCGGGGATGCGCGCCATAATGGAAGGGGTTAGATTGGCCGAGGCGGCCGGCAAACCAGGACCTGGCATGTTAGTGAGTAGCATTCTGCTCATCTCAGTTTTCCCGTTGACAACTGGGCCAAGTCACTGGCGATCTCATTTACAAACGAATCGTACAACAAGGCATCACATATTATGTTACTCCGTTGGTTGAGGGCCATGCATTCCGACTACCCTGTTCCCGAGGAGACGATACAAGCCATGAAAACACATTCAACCTGGGATACCCATTCTCGCATGACGGACCTCTTCATTGGTTTAGCACGCACCCAACATAGCCAAGGAGTGTTAGACGCGGACGTTCAAGTTGCTCTTGGCGTTCTATTCTACACCAACGGCGAATATGAGCGCGCAAAAGACTGTTTTGAAGCCGCACTATCCGTGCGTCCAAAGGTCTGTTCTCGATTCTGGAAGATTTTATCACTTTATCAACCCAAGAAAAGGATTATCTGCTTTGGAACAGACTCGGCTCGGCCTTGTCGAATGGTCATAAACCTGAAGAATCGTTAGGAGCCTATCGAGAGGCTCTAAACCTACGACCTACTTATACCCGCGCGATCCACAATGTTGGTGTTGCTTGTAGGTGGTAGAATACGTACGCGTCTTCGGGTCGCTGACATACTTAAGGCCTGAATATTGGCGCTTATAAAGAGTCGGCAGAGCATTTTCTAAGTGCCCTGAGCCTACAAGAGGCCACAAACGGTGATACGAGCGAAGGGTTGTGGCTAACGCTACGACGTGCATTTGAAGCCATGGTAAGTTCAAGAATAAAATAACTAGGTAATTGTTAAACATTCCGTCCAGGAACGGCCCGATCTTGTCGAGATAGCTAGATTGAGGAGCAGTTTGGACGTCTTTCGGAGGGAAGGCTTCGATTTCTGATGATGGTGGCGCCATTGGACTATTAGTCGTGGGCTTTTCTATAGGGCGGGCCGGTGACCTGACCATAGACTATGTTATGCGATATACTGAGGTCACAGATCGATTTTGCGTGAAATACGACTATTTTTACTATATCAATCAGCCCTTCCTCTTTCCGAACCGTCAGCAATATATGGCTGATAACGAGTACAACGTTGAAATGTCGGCGTTTTCTCCCTCATCACTTCAATCTTCTCATACCAACGACCACCTTAAATCGCAGTCGTAATGTATCATCCGATACAGGTAAAAAACGTTTCAGTAGCGGCCCACTGAACAGGATATCATCCCAATTAACTCAGAGCAAGGTGATCTTGATAACCGGTCTGATACTGATGTTCAAATGCTGAAAATATAGGATAGGTCCACGGAGGAGCTCAAGCAATGCGTACGCATCCTTTCCCTGGACATGTCCCGAAATCGTTCTAGTATATTATGGATATTTGCAGTGTATGCCGTTGGTCTGAGCGAGGAAGATATGAATAAGCCACAGGTCTGACACAACCGTGACGAAAATACCGTTTCAAGTAGGTTTTCTCAAGTTCACTAATTACAGGTTGGAATATCTCCGATCTGGTGGGAGGGTGAGCTCTCGCTGTTGCCGGTGTCTTCGATCTTCGCTGATCACACTGCCACAGGCAACCCATGTAATGCCCATCTCGTACGGGTCACTTTGTCTAGTCTCTAATTGACGGCTGATTATTTCTTCAGCTGGAACTTGCCAAGCACGTCAAAGAAGGATGTAAGGAGGAAGGCCTCGTTGGCCTCATCTTTAACACTATAGGCGTCAGGTAAGGCCATGGAGTGAGAGTTACCCTCCGTCTTACCCAACTACGATACTAGTGACGCTATAACGATGGGAACAGACGGTGAGACGGTCCCCTGGTCCAACGGACTAATCAAGGTATCTTTGTGTCAGGCATGCGATACTCGTGAGTTTACGTTGCCCCTCTATACACGTACAGTTCTTTTGAAACGGCGCGCACACTGCCAGCCTTCCAAGTCGAGATATAATTGCAGATTCTATTGAATCTGTAGGATCATATCTGTGATGCTGCCTGAGGTACAATACCTAATATTATGCATCTCTTTCAGGTCGTGATGGTAAGCACGTTGATAGTGACATTACCGGCGTTGACTTGTTGCGCCGATGATTTAGGCCCAGCATTACGACGGGAACATTTCAATCCCAGGGTGTGACAAGAACATGCCAGGGTGCTTCATGGCAGCTGCAAGGCACAATCGCCCCACCATCATAGTCTACGGAGGGACAATTCAGCCTGGTGTCCGTCGCATTGGTAAGGATATCCTTCCGGGTCATGATAATATGAATGTCTTTCCCTAGACTGCCCTTCAATGGGTCATAAGAAGGGGGGTACAGTCAATATTTCCGACGCGTTCGAGTCCTATGGTATGTCCCAGACTCACCAAAGAGAAAAGAATTCCATTTATATGTTTCACAGGAGCTTTCGCGGTTGGCAAGATCACAGACGAAGAACGATTCGATGTTATTCGTCATGCGTGTCCAGGCCCTGGTGCTTGCGGGGGTATGTACACGGCCAATACAATGAGCACAGCATTGGAGGTCAGTCTTGCTCGTACTATAAAATTAAATTGCTACTCATTCTTGGCAAGGTTCTTGGGATGTCATTGCCGTATTCTTCTAGCACACCTGCTACATACCCTGGTAAAATGCCTCTTACGGTCGTACTCGGCTATAGTGACGGGTATTTTAGCGAAAGTTCAGGAATGCATCAAAGCGGCCAAGTATCTCAAACGATTGCTTGAGTTAGACATAAAACCAAGGTTAGATATGAGGTACAGTCTTGGCAAGAAGCTGATGTTGGTGTCCAGGGATATACTCACTCGTGCCTCCTTCTTGAATGCAATTGTGGTCATTACTGTTCTCGGTGGCTCTACGAATGCTGTTGGTTCATTCAAAACAGACCCAGTACTTTTAATTATTTTTGAAAAGGTTTTGCATTTGCTGGCTATGGCGCGGGCAGCAGATATCCAACTCACTATCGATGACTTTCAAGCAATTACTGATAAGACCCCATACTTGGCAGATCTCAAGTTCGTCAAAATTTCTTACTCTGTGTGGAAGTACTAATGACGTTTCTTGCAGGCCATCAGGCAAATATTACATGGAAGACATTCATAAGATCGGGGGAGTTCCTGCTATCCTGAAGTATCTACTTAACCACTCCCAGCTCATTGACGGAAGCCAGCTTACTGTGACGGGAAAAACACTGGCAGAAAATTTGGAAGATGTTGAGGAGCTCAGTTTCGACATTCAAGACATTGTAAAACCACTGGACAAACCAATCAAGGAGACGGGTCACTTGACTATCCTTCGAGGCAATTTAGCGCCCGGCTCTGCCGTGGCAAAGCTGACTGGAAAAGAGGGTTCCCGCTTCGAGGTATGTTATACATATAATTCCAATGACATTCAAAGGTTGATTGATGTGTTTGAGGGTATCGCAAAATGCTTTGATAGGTTAATATTTGCTCACGTACATCCATCGTAAAATGATTAATTTCTGTAGCCTTGACGGTTTCTATCCTGCGCTTGCAGCTGGAGAAATCAAGGCGGGCATGGTACTGATTTTCAGGTATCAGGGTCCCAAGGGTGCCCCAGGCATGCCTGAGATGCTTGGTACGTGAAACCTTGTACCTGATGGGTCTTTAAAACTCTATGTACCTGTGCAGGACCGACTGCAGCCTTAGCAGGCGCGGGCCTCAGTGGTTCAACAGCGCTGATGACCGACGGAAGGTTCTCGGGCGCAAGCCATGGCTTCATTATCGGACACGTTGTACCCGAGGCTCGTGCTGGTGGCCCAATCGCCCTTGTTCAGGATGGCGATACCGTTATCATTGACGCTGAAACTAGGTCAATCAGTTGGTCAATCAGCCCAGAGGAAGAAAAGCGCAGGAAATACGAATGGGAGGCGACGAACAAGTGCGATCTAGGTGTCAAAAGGGGTATCCTATACCGATATGCACGAGACGTTGCGGTAAGCTGGGTTTAGAGTTTCGGGTAAAGTGGCTAATAGCAAAACTATCATAGCCTGCAAGCCTTGGGGCGTATTGTGACTAGATGTACCCTAAAACAAAGAATACTAGTTTCTATTTCAATGTATACTAACATGATACGCGTGTTATGCAATACGCTAAGCGTCCAAAAACGTTCAGAGAACAGATCCTCTTGGTGGTATAAATACTTCGTCAATAGCCTCCGCTGCGGTGCCCTGAACCTGTTCTTCATGGATACTCTCTAGTCCAACGCCCCGCAGTATTTTACCAATGCTTTCGTTCCTCACCGCCACTAGTTGCTCGTCGCTCTTCACAAGCAGCATACCGGCAAATCCCAACGAATTGACGCTAATATCGCCCCTCTGGCCCGTTGTATATGTTTCGTGTCTTCGCGGTATGAGGTGCAGATGTTCTGGTGTTATCCAGACATTATATGAAAGCTTTCCTGCTGGGTAATCTGGATCGTGTCGAATTGTCGATATCACTAGATCCAAGAGCTGTACGAAGGCCTGAGAGAGAGTCGCTTCCAGTCTATCGTTCTCGTAAAAGGATATATCAGAAGGGAATCGTCGCACATGGTTTGCGTAAGGAAGGCGTGTCAGTGTAAACGGTTTTTCTGCAAGAAATATCGGCACCGCAAGGAATAATATTATGGAAGATGGGACAAACCAATCGTTTCAAGGTTTGTCCGTCTTGCGAGTTTTTCAATTGGTGGAGCGGTGTCGTCCAGAGGAAGGAATTGTATGTGTTTATGGGGTTGACTAGCACCACTATTTATGCCGCCTTATTTTGCTAATTAGTATAGAGAGCAGAGTAATCAGGTAGGGCGCAGACAGTTGTAAAATGCAAAGAAGTTCCTCCCAATACGTCTAGCAGCGAGTAGGAGTCGGAATATAGTCACCAGGTCCCCTGGCGTCAAGGGGGAATGCTGCGACTGATATTCTGGAAAAACTACATTATCGTCCAACGTGATTAATTCGTGTTAAATTCTACCTTTTGAAGCAAGGATGAAATGCTGGGGAACGACGGAATACTTGTTAAACTAGGCCAAGGATATCGGATGGTTTCGATCTGATATTACAACAACATACGCACCAAGACTACATATTCGTCCTCTGTTTCCTCGTTGTGAATGTCTCCGATATGAAGGTTTGGGTTGTAGGGCGGGGCGAAAGGGTCGAATTTCTTTTCTGTATTGCTTTGTACGGGCGCATCAGTAAGGCTTTCGTCTTGCGTCTTCGGCTTCCTCTGTAGAGCAGGGCACACTCGAATTTCGAACTAGGAAGGCGCAGACGATCAGCAACGATGATGGGATGAGCATCTTTGAACGTACATCTACGTCGTACTCTGTGTGCTTTTCTATGGTTGAAGGAAAGAATAGCAAGTCTCCGGACTTAACCGCTGCTTCGTACTTCTGCGGAAGGCCGGCGATGATCTCGGATGCCATAGGACTGGTACGGGATGCGAAGATGGGACCAGTACGGAAGGCGATAAGTGACTTCCTCAGCAGAGGGGGGCGCTTTGCCCGTAGGCCTTTACTCGTTAGATTACGCGGATTGAACTTGAATGTAAATATCAAGCTACACATGAATAGACCTAGTCACACAAATCATACCCCTCCTCCTTTTGCCCGATTCTCCTTTGCCTCCGCCATCTTTTCACCAAGTGCTACCGCTCGGCCATAACACGCAACCGCTATCAATGACCAGACTGCAGCATTTGTACCCTGGGACGTGAGGCATCAGTGTGCTAGCGGAGAGTGAGCGAAGCGGTAAACGCCGACCTGATAGTAGAGAATGCCGAAAAAGAACTGAAATAACAGAAGTACGATGCGGGGAACAAAATTTCGATGTATTGCCCATGGTTTGAGAAGCGGTAATGGATACTCTAACGCCGTCATAAAAAGGCCCAGAATTATGGCAGCAGATTGAATAATGGGAAATTTGACGATCAGCACTACAAATACCGCCGATTTGGGCGAAGGCCTGGTCCACCTCAGGTTACCAATAATAGGTGGGCAAGGGTGATTCTACGCACTGTAAACCTCCTGGCGAACGCAGAATGCCACCAACAAAGTCCCAGAAGAATTTGCGATAGAATAAACCGAAGAATCCAGCCCAAACGGCGTCTACACAGCCACAGTATAAGTCGAGTACATAGCGACAACAGTCCAGAGTAACGTACAGATGCTAGCCGTGATCGACACGTAGCGGGCATACTCGTGCCAAATAAGTTTGCCCATCGTCCCAGCGATGCGAAGAGTTTCAACGAAAAGGAGGTATGAATAGTTGAGAACTCCACTCGAATGTCAGACGCACTGCGGCTGAAATGAAGAAGGGAAGGGGAGGACGCCAGGAGGCAGAAACGGAGCGAATGAGCGCAGCTCAACTGGAGGAAACGAAGCAGAACACGGGAGGATTATGCCTTGAAGGCGCTGCCATCGTTGGCACAGGCATGACGTCGGAGTCTGAACCGACCACAGCAACACCCAGCATCCGGCGCAACCAGCTCCTGGTAGGTAGCCTCGGCCGCTGGCTACCCATGGCGGTTGTATCACCTATTTGTGAAGCCAAGGGCCTCCTGTTGTGGGCCTTTGCTCTTAAGATCTCCGCAGGCCTGAACAGCCACTGATTCAGTATTCAGAGGCTCTATTTATAGTAGAATTAAGCTTAATCTCTTCCAACCCTCATGCCACCGCCGTCGAAAGAGCTCGTTTCAACTGGCACAAAGCACCTATCACGCACCGCTTCTGCCGCAGGGAGAAGGGGAGAAGGCGTAGTACGGCCATCGACCAGCCGCGCCCTTGTTCTCAGGAATGGTAAATACGGTGCAATGGGAACTGGCGAAGTGGCGACTCTGAGGAAGAAACTCAGTGGAAAAGAGAAGCTTGATCTTCTTGCAGGTATGAGCACCCGCTGGCTAGTAGTCCTTTCCAGCGCATTCGTATATCTTTTCAACAGAGGACCTTGTTCAGCGAGCCATATTGTCCCCTTTTCGTCTTGAACAGTGTTTAAACATCGCGAGCTCTCAATGTGATGGTAAGACGTTCCTTGTGCGTTTTTGGCACATGATTCACAATGACAGCCTACCTGGACGATATTACAAATTTGAAGGATCCAACTTTATTCTGTGATCTCATCAAGACTGAACTTGACGCACGATGCCCTCTTGAATCGCAGCAAAGGTTAGATGCTTTTCAAAACCCCACTCACATAGCGTCTATAATCGCAACAAGGCAAGTGGCTACGACAAGAGTTATTTCCGGCAGAACTCAACTTCCATTGAAAGGATACATAATGTCTATATGATTGCTACTGGCTGGAGGCTCGTTCGAGACACGTTGGCAGACTTTGAGGCCAGTGGATTAACTGACAAAAATATTAAGGTCAAACTGAAGGATAACCCTCAATTCCGGCTTCGCTATCTCGTCCTGTACGATATGGTTGGCACCCTCATTAACATTGGTCAGGCGAACTTCTCCGTACTTGCCATGACGACGCGTCCGTATCGTGCTTTTCTCTATCCGTCTCCATCCTAATTCTACGCACTAGCACATTACGCGCGTTATTTCAAGAAAGTGGAGAGTTCAGCACCGGATGGACCGGATATACGCTTTGATTGGAACGGTCTTCGAGACGCTTGTCTGTCCTTTGTGGATTCGATCATCATAGAGTTATGCTTCCCACGAGCGCCATATCCAAAGGATATTTTGTTTTCCGTATTACGCGACGCCGTGCAGGAAGCACCGAGGGAAGCAAGGCGCTTCCCCCAAGCACTGTGGGATGCTGTCGGCGATTTTTCGGTACGAATTTATCTCCTGTCTTGATAGCTCATCCATCCAACATGAGACAGACCTCGGTAGAATTGTATTCGCTTCTCGAAGTTGCACTACTTGGACCAGATGGTCACGCATGGAAAGACACGCCACGATCAATGCCGGAAGAATATGAAAAATGGGTGGATGCGCAGCTCTATTCCGACAAGGCGTCGGATGTATTCGGAAACTGGAAAGATCTAATATATCCGTTGGAGAAGACGAAAGAGCAGTCAGTGCTTGACGAGATGTGGAGACAAATAAACCTCGTCAGTATCGCGTATAAGGTGTGCGACGTTGCTCATACACACACACTAGAACTACAAATCGGTATCTGGGAAAGAGATAGACCTACTCTGGGGATTATCAGGGGCAGGCACTGTTCCTCAATGGCATCCATTCTACATACTATACGAGCCAGATTCGGACGACGACGAAGTGATGGAGAACCGAAAGGCACTCGTGCTCACTAAGAAGCGGCTGGCATCAGTCGAAGAGGACTCTGACGATAGCACCCCCAGTTCGATGCCATCTCTACAAACTGTCTCTGGTTCCTCGGAGGCATCTGAGGACGGGGATTCAGACGATTCTGTCAATTCTTCTTCTGATGAATATGCGGACGATGGATCCGGTTATGACACTGGAGAAGAGGAGGAGTTGTATGACATGTCGCGGGCTGCTATGGACATTGCACATGAAGCTGACTTTTGTGATACTGCGGACTTGAATATTGATTTCAATCCGCTGTCCCAGAGGGATGACTACTTGGACAATCCGTTCATTAAACTCCTCGGATCGTTGAAAGGTCAATACTTTGTTAAAATATAAAAGTATCTTTTTCTTTTCTGATGCCGAGAACAGGTCGTTTGTTTTCGTCCAATCCGAAGCTCAAAGTGGGCGAGCGCTCTGAGCCGAGGAGACCAGGCGCAGTAGGCGGTAGGTAAGATACATTAATTGGCGGAACTTGAATCCTCATGCCGTACACAGAGGATAATGGGCAGAAAGTCACACTGGAGGAGATAGAAGAAGATGAAGTAACACAGGTCCAGAAAAAGAAAAAGAAAAAGAAGTCGAAGAAGAAGAATGCTTCAACGGCCATTCTTCCGGACCAGGTTCAGGCCTCCTCCTCTGTTACTTCCGTGAAGCAAGACTCGCCCCGGGCCGTTTCCTCAACGCAAGCTAAACTTCATGCACAATTACCAACTCCTGGGGCAATGTCTTCAGCTGCGCCAAAGAAAGTGGCACCCCCCAAAGTGATGCCTCTTAAAGTGACACCTATCCAACCTTCCACTGCGTCTCTTTCAGTCCCAGTAGAGCCCATGGTTGCACAATCTGCCCGCTCATATATCAAATCAGAACAGTTGGACGTTCAAAAGAACAAGGTTAAGTCTAGATCAGATCAAGCTTCCATCTTTTCCAATGATACAAAGAACGAGAAGAAGGGAATATTTTCAAAGTTCCGTCCCGGCCGTGTTAAGGATGTATCCGAAGAGGAGCAAAAGCGAGCAAGGCAAAGCTGGTTCTCCAGATTGAGCAAGAGAGCTACAAAGTGCATGCACCAGCTTTTGAGGACATCACAAGATATGAAGCAAGGCCTTGCACCAATGAAGTGGGATCATTTCGTAGCTGTAAGGGTGCTTGACTTGAGATTTTAGTTATCTTATGGATCTCCAACAGCTTATGGTACAGATGGGGTTCACTTATGAACCTGGAACTGCGGGTTCTAGTGTAAGATTTATCCCTCCCGACAAACGCGACAGGGTAAGATTAATGTCTCTTCCTGTTAAATGAATCCCTAACAGCTTGACATGACTAGCCTATCACAATTCACAAGCGTTGGTTGACGTTCATCTTCTTACAGCAATAACGCCACTTAAATACTCTTGCAGCTCATCCTGATACCACATTACAGCCGGTTATCCTGAGGGAAATAGCATCACGATTGAAGAGATATTATGGCTGGAATGAAGAGGATTTTTTATCTTAATTACGATAATTCTCTGACAGTTACACCTGGACAAGTGCTCGCAGTAAAGACAACACCACGCTAGTTTGGCAAATGAATATTAATTAAGCCCTTCAGTCCCCATAGTTTTGTCAATGACTCGAGCTGCAACGAATCAGTCAGCAACAATGTGGGGTAACGGGTGTCTGACCAGTCTCGGAAAACCTTCTTCGCGTACAACCTTGCCAACTATCTGTTCTAGTGCAGCAGGTGATAAGTCATAAAGTTGCGAAGCCGATTGGACTACCGAGAGGAAGTTATCCGTTGCCTCAGACCTTGTTCTGACTCCGCTGCCTTCAAGAGTTGGACATGAGGTTTGGTGCCTATGAGCTTCTGTGCCTTGCGAGGAGAGCTGCGATTCAGGGATAATTGGTCGCGTGTACTGTTCAGCTTGAACTGATCGATTTCCAAATTCTGGCATCCACGTCGATGTTCCAGACTCCCGCACAGGCTCTTGCAAAGTATATGAACGTAAATGCTCAGCATCAACGTTGGTAGGTGACGATGTGAATTGGGAACATGAGCTAGCATACTGTGATGAGGAGAGCTGTAGGGTCGGTGCTTCTTTGTCCGAGGGAGCACGATGCTTAGATATTAGTGCAGGTATATGCACTGCAGAAACAGTGCGGTCGGCTGTCGGAACAGATAATTCAACTCGAGGAGGAACTTGTGGAGGACCCATATTCTTTGCCACGAAGTTGCTCCCTTGTACTTGAACTGAGCTCAAAGTTGTATTATCAGCAGGATTAAGTTTGCAAGGGCAAACGGTGCATATAACGTTGATGAACTCTGTGACAACAGCAACAGACGCAAACGTAACTTGGAATCGCCTGTAAGTCTGTGCAAACTCTTAGTTTGACGTATATATGAGTTCGTCGAGTCATACAGGACTCGTATTGATAGATTCTTTTGGGTGAAGATAGCGAACCCCAACCAAGTTGTCGCGATAAACAGCCTTGAGTGGTAAGCCTTGCTGATGCCTAAGTGTTTTGTCCGAAAAAGATAAAAGATCGATGTCTTCCTGTGTTACAGTTCAAGACCCCTAGTGACGAATAGATCGAGTACTTACAAAAACGACTTGCGCCTGCTTGTCATTGCCATCTTTCATGACCCATAAGACACGCAGACGGACGTCTTGGAGTTCTCCATTGTTGCTTCTCTCCACATCAAGGGTGAGGTGTATCTCGGGATTAGTAAAGTGCTGCCAATCTGCATAAGCCTGAGCACTTGTTGGGTAGGACCTGGAATATTTGCTAAGGATGTACGAGGAGGTAGCAGTTGTTGAATAAGTCATGACGGCGATCCATTGTTTGGTTGGAACGTCGTCGTTAAACAATTACCCCCAGGCCCTTCCGGGTCGCATCACCCGTTAAGTCCTTGGGCTCCTGCTCTAGCCGCTACTTCCACTCTCTAGCATCATGGATGCCCGGAAGCTACCTCGTCGTGTGGCGAGGGTAATTATGAAGTCGCATAGGTTCCCAACATTCAACAAGAGTAGCCTGCCCATACGCCTACGACCAGTCAGCATTTACCTCACGTTTCAAATAGTGCACACTTCTTACGTCGCCTGGGTCTGTCATTATCTATAGTGGTTCTTTTTTTTTACGTGCATTATCGTTACCATTGTTGCCTTCTTGGGATTCACCAATTTCTCGAGGGCGCTCCCGATTAACGACAAGGTCCTGCATTTCCTGTGTTTTGCGTTAACCACAGCGGTATTCTATTTCATCATCGACGTGGAAGAGTAAGCTAATTATGTACATCACGGAGAAATACTCACTAATCAATTGGTTTTCTTTTACTAGAGAAGCACGACGGATCTGGCTCTGGCGTCATTCAGCAACAATATTTACCGTATTTGTATGCTTCCTCTGTGGTAGTATCCTTAGTGAGGTCGTACAGTCTGTCCTCCCAGTAAGTTTATCCCTACGCTTCCGAACGTGGGTCTTACGCGTAATAGTTTAAACATTTTGAAATTGAAGATGTCTTCGTAAGCCTCCAAAAAGGTCTCTCTCTTTTTCCATTCGCAAACACTTGCATAGGCCAATATACTCGGTTCGTCTGTCGGACTCTTTGCTGCATATCACATAGATCGTTATTATCGGTACAGGCGTGAGGTATGCATGCTATCCACCGTATGAGGGACATTGATGTAATTGCTTTCAGATCTCTCGTCTCTATCGTCCACTAGATACCGCTACTCCTTTTTCTGACGACGAAGAAGAGGCGAACGGCGCGCAACTGCTACCAACGCATAATGGGAGTACATTACCAGGCCATAAACGGGGACAAAAATCGGTGCGGCTTGCAGACCCCTGGGACGAGCGTGAAGAACTGTTCGGGATTGGCGACAGTGATCTGGAAGATGAAGCTGATTCTCATACCCAGCCACAACAACCTGGTGATGGAAGGCAGGTACCCAAGATCACCGTTACTAATATATGAATATGTATTTGTGGATTGTATGATTATTAGAGAGGGCTACAATACCTCAAGGAGATACTGATATGTTGGTATAATATTATATTATTGTGCTTCGTGCATCTGTCTTTCCAGGTCATTCAGTTCTGCTTGCAACATCTCTAGATCTTTATCGAACTTTGCAATCTCCTCCCGTCGCTGCTCGGCTAATTGTTGGAGCCCCTCGCACCCCTTTTCAGCGATAATGGTAACCCGGTCTTTCATGGCTTTTTCTAACGTTGCCTAAAGATCGGGGGTGAGATATGTGTTCCCCCAGGTGATGCAGACAAATACCTTTAGGTCTCGCTCCAACCCCTGACATACTCTTACCCAGTCTCCCCACCACTCCTTTTTGGCTCGTTCCCACCTTCCCACCGCCCATCTTACGCTTGCGAGTACGCCTAACACGCTTATACCAACTGCCATGCCTGGCTCAATGCCAATATTCAAGGTAGACGAAAGCGCATTAAGCACCGTATTTTCTGTGCCTGTGCTCAAACCCGACCCGGATAACCATCCAAGCCAGCCAGCCCAGCCGAAACTGGTGCTGGTGACTATACCTGCACCCATTCCGATAGCTGCACGTTGGCCTCTTAAGTGTAGGTACGTCGTGGGGTAATCATTGAGTTGTATTTTCCGCCTGTGCAGGGGCTCCGTGAGAGTACTAGGGGAGAGCGTATAGACGGGGGATGTACACTTCTGCTGCAGCGTGTTTTGCAGGAGTGCCGAGTTGAACGGGGGCTTGCCTTTGTACATTTCGAGCATTGTGAATGTTTGTATTGTAAAGTCTTTCTGGGATGCGACGAGGCGCCCTGTTTGCATTATAAGCTGAGAAGTTAAATGATTGTCAGCTTTCTGATTTTCACGCCCTGGTAGAATAGAAGTCCACCTTCCTCTCCAACTCTGGGCACCATGTTTGGTCCACTGAGACACCAACCAGACTGCTGATCTCGTCGACACGCCACACCATTCGCCACCACGTAAAATTGTCCATCAAAGAGCTCATTTGCTTTTGCGCCTGACCCAATGTTTCTGTAATGACAGCTGCCCCGGTCATCTTTTCCTCAGCGGGTTTGGAACGTATGATAGATGGCCAAACATTTTCCAGTCTGTTCTGACTTGCATATGGGTAGCCGAGAACATCGCTGAGAACGTGATTCCGTGCTTTTTGCACCTGTGTGGTCATAGAAGCAATATCCGCCAGTACATTTTCCAGGTCTGTGCGTGCAGAATGCAATGCATCTTGGCATGCTAGCAATGCACAACGTAAATGGGCTAAAACGATATTGTTGCGAAAATCAGCTCCAGGAGTTACGGCAAGTGCGTTTCGCACGATTTGAGTAACAGACGATACCCTGGATCCGATGAAGTCATCTTGGTACCGTTGGATTGCTGAAGGCAAAGAAGGGTTTGACTTCAAGTTTGTCAGTGCATTCATAGCTCTTGGGGGATCCACATAGATGACGGCTTGGCTTCTAGACGAGGCAGAAGCCAAAACGGGATGTGAGTTTCCGGGTGGCTCAGTCACACTTGCTGCAGTCAGAGCTAAAATGGTATGGTTCGGTAATCGGTATGCTAGGAGGTCGCGAAGAGGGGTGGTGACAGGATTAAGGACTATAATAGGGAAATCAGCTTTGAAAAGCACCAGACAGTCGTCCTCTCCTAGAGATTGTGGACTATGCTCGGTTGGTGAATGAGACTCGGTCATCTGGATAGTAGTTGCGAACTGTTGCAGGTACGTAGAAGGAACTTGCAATAAGTTGTCATTTATTGTCACATTCTGACCATAACTAATCAGGTAGAATATGTTTTGGTGTGACTCAATCATTAATGGTCGAATAAACGCACGAAATAGTCAATGGCTTTTCCTTAGGACGTTTATGATGACGATTACGCACGGCTTCAATGGCCGCCCCATCCGACGCGAGAGGTTCTGAAAGAAGTGCGGTAACCAGGTCTTCGGAACATGACCATCGGTCAACTCCATAGACTATTGGAATGGCAAGGTAAGCAGCAGAGTAGAAAGAAAGGCCATGACGAACCAACAAGACGGGCCGGTCGTTTTCCTCTCAGTTGGTAATCATCGTATGCAGACGTTAAGACGTCCTCCCAAAATTCAGAGGACTCCGTAAAAGGTACGCCGTCATTTTTTGATCGTAACACTTGAGACGCAAAGGCCTTCGTCTTGTACAGCAGTGTGGGTATCTGACCAGCAGAAACAGCACTGGTGGCCAATGGTCTATTAGTATCAACAGTGGCTTTTGGGTGGCGCCTCAGGTGCCTTCCAAATCGTAAGGCTGCCTGTGCGTGAGCCGGGTAGTAGGAGATGGTCGCAAGGGTATTGCGGGCGAGGCGGTAGCCATCCCGGCATGTCATTGAAACTCGGATTGCTCGACGAGAAACAGAACTCGGGTTACCCGTGTGGATTCACTATGGGAGAATCGGGAGTGAGCACCTAGGCGAGGACCCCCTAGCTCAGTGGGAGAGCGTGTGATTCCAGCTGACGGTGGATCCACAAGGTCATCCGTTCAATCCGGGTGGGGGTCAATCTCTTTCCTTTTTGCCTTGTCGGAGTCTGAATGTGGTTGCCAGCCAAATATACCTCTCTGCCTTGCCTTCCCTCGACATGTCCTCCTCCGCTTCCTCTTCAACAACTGCTCCGGCCTCCCGCTCGCCCTCGCCCCTCACACCAGATGTCTTTGACTCGTTTGATCCTCTTTCCGTTCAGAGCGATGCTGAACATGCTTCCTGGCTAGTTGCATCGGATGTTACTAATAACAAGACTCGGCAAATGTGGACTGAATCTCCGTTTTCCATGGCAGAAGATAGACTTGAAGACGATCATATACTCCATCTTGATGATCTTATTGAGCCGCACGCGTATCATGAGTAGGTTCTTTGTGTGCGACTGTCGCCGTATTCTCTGACTTGCGCAGCACACCATCCCCTTGTACAAGTTCATCACAGATTAGCTCACCCCAACCACATGCTGCTCAATTACGCGCGCAGATAGTGCAATTGCAGCCGCTGCGCCCCAGTTCTCCATCAACTTCCATTACCGTGTCGTCGCCTAATACAGGGATAGCCTTAACAAAACCAATTCCACCGCCTGCGACTCTGCCACGTAAACCTGACCCTGCATCGCTGAATAACCTGGTAGTGCATCCGCCTAAAGAGTCCTGTTTCAAGTCAGTAAAATAAGTAAAGGACGTACCATAACTGTTCTCAATTATGTATAGTTTTCCTTTGGTATTTCCAAGCATACCAGAAAATGGCGCCAAGTCCAGAGTGGAGACGCAAGTTAGAGTCACAGTAGATTTGGCAGTGCCTAGCTCGTTCACGGAGCTTTATAAATATGACAGAGTGGGTTCCTGGAAATGGTTAAGGCTTCCTCCAGGCACTGCTACGAAACGAAGAACACGTAAGCAAGGCAAAATAGGTAAGGCTAGTTTCTTGCCATATCTCGCTGTCTAATTTGAGTTAGACCCTGCCCCCCAGGATATGCTCTACCTATCTGCTTATGTTACATGTGCCAGCCCACCTCATAACCAGGTTTTTAGTTGTACAAGTTGTCAAACACGAGAGGTTACTGTCATTCCAGGTCTTATAATTAATCTCTCATTCTTTTTTATAGGCAAAACGTGTCGCTAAAAAGCTTGCTGCTCGCGTGAGGCCTACACGATCCGACACCGACTCGAATGAAGATCCATCTCGACCGGCCGGGAAAAACAAACATCATGAAGATACGACCAGCATTATTCAATTCAACTGCGCCGAAGTACTGGATTTCTCTACTGGTTCTGTCGTGCTACCGCTTAGGATCACTTGTTACTGCCGTCATCATCGGGAAAAGGTTGGCTTCCTTGTTAACATGCAGATGCTGGATAACGCAGGACGAGTTGTGGCATTCGGTCAAACAAAACCTATCATGATTACCGACGACCACAAGACGGCTGCTCTGCACTCAAAGGCCGTTGACTTCAATGGAGATGTCAACTGGTCCCAAATGACTACGTCGATGTACAGTGGTTCAGGAGCTGACGGCCGACGTTCAGGTAGACGAAGCAAGGACCCTCAATGCCTTCACGCGAAGAAAAGGCGCCCCAAGCCCTATGATTCAGAGTCCAAACCCTCTCGGTTTTCCAGAGAGGGCAGCATTTCTAGTTTACCCTCCCCGTCGACGCCTTATTCTCAACTCCCAGGGACAAGGTCACCAACCCCACCTTATGCCCTTTCACACTTCCTTACTCCAAATACCTCGACTTCGTTTACCGCCCTGCGTGATCCAGCTGCCGGCTCAAGCTGCTCTTCACCTGATCGCCTTACACCAAATCTTAGCAAGAATTTAGATACATTTCCTGATGGTGATGTGTTGAATGGACTTAGTAACACACAACAATCAATTTACGTCCCCGAAATTGGCCAGGCGACTATACCATCGACTACCCCAGCGGCTGAAGTGTCCAACGTTGTCATACCTCATCCAATGCCGCTAATGTTTTTTGATACTATCGGAGCTTTGCGTCCAGTAGCAAGCTGTGCACCTACCATTCATCGTCTCATACCAAATACGGGCCCAACACACGGTGGTATCGAGGTCACAGTGCTGGGCGCGAACTTCCATGCGGCTGAACAGCTCAACTGTATGTTCGGTGGAATTCCAGCGAGCTCCACTCAAAGATGGAGCGATAATGCTCTTGTTTGCATTTTACCACCTCGGAATGTACCAGGAGTTGTTGCTGTCTGGATTGATAAGTACCAAGACGAGCAAACAAATGCAGCTACGTCTTTGTTTACCTATTCCGACGAAACTGACCGGACGCTGTAAGTAGTATCAACAAGTCACGAGTATCATATTACTGACCGCCATACCAAGGATGGAGCTGGCACTGCAGGTAGTTGGTCTTAAAATGACTGGCAAGATCGAAGATGCAAAGGACGTTGCTATGAGGATAGTAGGCAGTGCTGGCGAAGAAACTGAGTCACAAACCGCGGACAGCTCGTCTATGATGCAGTTGGCCCCGACAAATTCCACATGCATACGCGAAATACTTCCATTGTTATTGAACCGAGGTAGAGACACAGAAAATTTTGAAAGTCTCATCGTCAACTTCCTTGCATTATTGGATACACCTTTGGACGGGATAGCACCTAATTCCATGCAGACCATTAATGCCATTTCACATTCCTCCAACACAGGTCAAACCTTGTTGCATTATGCGGCACTCCTAGGCTTCGATTCTTTAACCAAGTTCCTAGTCTGTCACAACGTCGATCTAGATGCTCGAGATCGGAATGGTTATACTGCGCTTCACTTTGCTGCCATTTCTGGCTCGGTGAACTACACCCGAACATTGCTGGAAGCGGGAGCGGACCGAGAAATTGTTAATGCACTGGGTAAGACGCCCATAGAAGTTGCACAAACGAACGTTCTGGATATCCTACGTGCACCCTACTCGGACAGCGACGACGATTATTATTCGTCGTCGGATGAGGATGCAGCATGGGGTGATGGAGAGGAAGATGCTGAACCACGGATCCCACGTCGCACTATTAAACGGCCATCGAGACGGGTGTTTAAGTGCGGTGCTACTCTCGACGTGAGAAAGTTGCCCCTTGCAAGTTCATCGAATACATCTAGTTTAACAGCGGTTCTATCTTCGTTCGATAAGACACAAACGCATCCTCCCGAAACGGAAAGTGAAAAGGCAGAGGTTGACGCAAAGCAAACCGCTTGGTTAACGGAGGTGCTTCAACGTACTCTCGCTCAACTTCAGGCACCGCAAGGAATTATATCCAATATACCACAAATACCTCTGCCTCACCTACCAGATCTACGTAATGTACCTTGGAGCTCATTGCCTCAGATACCTTTAGTGTTTCCAATATTCGTGCCTATGCCTGGATGGCCCACTTTCTTGCAGAGTCACAGCAGTGACAGTAAGGATCAAGACCGAAACGAAGACACTGGAAAGGGAATGAGCGCAGGTGCCCTTCGCACAGCGCAGGAATTGCGCGCAATTCTAGAGAAATGGATTGCGATGGCGGCAGCCGCCACTACTAACCAGCAACAAGCACAAGGTCAGCGCCTTGACGATACCCCGCCACCCAAGTATACACCGCGAGCTGTTATGGAGGCGACGCCCAAAGCTTCGACTAGTGGTTCTACGGCATCGGCTACTCAAATCGCTGGCATCAGCGGTGACCAAGCAGAGACGGATGTACCGCATCCAGTGGGGGCATCAGAGATCCGCCCCGTCGACCATCGGCGAGTCCAATTAACAGACCAAGAAGTAAATGCATACACATACGCCCCAAGCATGAAACAAACGCGAAAATTGCAGAAAAAACGTAAGTTTAAATGATACTTCATACTGTGGAAGATTAATTTGCAACAATGTCAGATGACCGCATGCTCATTGTGTTTTGGCTTCCTATTTTATTTTGTACGTCACTTATTGCCCTTCGGTTAAGTTTGTCGCTCATGACGTCCCGTCAGTGTCGTGCATTTGGGCCTTTTATAACGTTGTAATTGTCGCCTTCCAAGCCGTGAAGACTTTCTTTCCATTAAAATCTCCCCTTCGTGGATAGACATACGTTAGATTCGATTCAGAGCCAGCCTTTATTGATACAAGTAATGTAACGATAATCGTTATATGCAGCGTAATTGTTTGGACTTTTTTGTGGCACACGGCCGACCGCATTGAGAGAAGGCGGGGTACCCTGCCTAGTTATCTAGTCTCATTCAAAATTGACCAGCAGCGCTTGCACTTCCCCTTCACCAGTCTCCTTGATCAAAACATTTGGTCGCCGCAGATCTCCAAATACAAGACCAGCTTCATAAGGGATATCTATGGCTGATTTCAAGTCATCCAGGATGCTCACTGGCAAAAGAGTGAATGTAAAGTGGTGGTATGCATCCTGAGCTTTCAACAGCTCCATGATGACCCTCATTACACCCCCTTTGATTCTGTCACAAAAGAAAAGCTCCGGCGCGAAGCTAACTTCAGTGACTGACAAGGGGTAAATCTGGATCCTGTTGTCATAGTAGGTAGGACTGAGAAGTAGCCAATGGTTGTCGTGCGTCGCACTCGAGCGGAGCTCATGATAAAATCCCTAACAGCTTGAGTAGCGGCAGTGAATATCCGGGATAGAGTGAGGGTTTATTTGTTGCTAAAGGCTTGACCTCCCATGTAGATAAAATCCCTGAAAGCCTCAACAACAATAGTGATATAGGGACTTTTTTTTATTTTTAATCCAAAATGCATATATTGACTAGTTAAATACATAAACCCTTCGATGATGCGGGGCAGGGAAAAACAGAGGTAGTTCTACCTACTAGCAACCAACCTAAAGAGACTTGCCACCTGAGGGGCCCAAGAGGCAGATGTGGGGGGGAGGAGGTAAGGCTGAAAGGGGCTATGGATCAAAGATTAAAAGGGGCCAGAGAAGGCTGGCCAACAGGGAAACGGGGATCATAGAAGAAAGAAGAATCAGGGCTGGGCCCTACCCTTGCCTTTGGGGGCCTTAGCA